>SRPQ01000017.1:0-85209 GCA_018360075.1 Claviceps cyperi
TTAGAAACCAAAAAACCGTATTAACCATCCAAAAAAAAAAAAAAAAAAAAAAAAAAAAAAGGCATATGCAGTGATGACCACTCCCGTTGGTCCTCAATCCTCAGTCCGGCATTCAGTCCAATATAGTCCGTCCTCAACAATCAATCACCCCTTCCGAAACCCATCCACCCCCAAAAACGGAACCTCCACATCACAAAGCCTCTCCACCCCATCATCATGCCGCCTCTCCGTAAAAATGTTACACTCAAGAACTACCTGTGCCCATTCCGCCAACGCGCGTCCACAGTACGTGGCGTTGTGGGCATAGATCCCGCTTGGTTCGATTGGTTCGGGACACCACTCCCGGAAGGGGTGGTCTGGCGGGAGTACCCCTGCGGGGCGCTGTGCCTGTGTCTGTCCCTCAGGCGCGGCATCTTCATCCGCAGCAGAAGCGGAAGCAGGAGCAGAAGTCTCTGCAGTATTGTCAAAAGCACAAGCATTGCTATTCGGCGTATTACGAAGCCACTCCTCCACAGACGCAGTTCGTGAAATGGGCGCATTACCCTCCTCGGCCCCCTCACCGCCTGTCTGACGCTGACGCAGACCAGGCTGATGATGGCCCGAGGCCTCCAACTGTGACGACGACGACGACGACGACGAAGAATTCGACAACTGAGCTGGTAGCGGCGTCCTCTGCACTTTCATCCAATCCTGCGTCGCAGCCGGCAACAGCGGCCTCACGAGACACCGATCGCGCGCTGACCCAGGATTCTGCTGCCACCCGAGGATGAACTTGAAGATATACTTCTGTTCGTCAAACACGGGCGATGAACCCAGCGAGTCCGTCTCCGAGGAGGGGGCCGTCTTGGCACGGGAAGTGGATAACGATGTTGATGATGAGGACGCAGGGACGAGAGTAGCTGGTTCGGCGAGTTCGCGCCGTAGGCCCGTTAGATCGGTTAGGCTCTTGGAGTGCGGGAAGGCATCGGAGGAGGACGCGGCGCTTGATGAGGGCCCGGAGTGGGAGCCGGATGCCATGGAGAGGACTTTTCCGATGAGGGACCAGCGTTTTTTGTTGGTTTCGCTTCGTGTGCTACCGTCTTCTCCAGTTGCTGAGCCTGTGCCGGCGGCGTCGGCGTCGCTTCCCGTGGGCCATGTTGTTGTTGCGGTACCGCCCCTCGCAAAGGTATCGAAGCCCATAAACAGCCCCTTTTGTGGCAGATTCGCTTCTTGCCGGATAATCATGAACTTCTTTCCCATCGCGGGAGACGTCGGCGCTGTCGAGGGCGGTTTTCGGCGCGATTCCGCGGCAGTCTTCTTCATGTACAGATAATGCGCCCAGTTCTGCCTCAGTCTCGCTGAAGCAACATGGTAAATCTCGAGATCTATCTCACTGTCTGTCGAATCACCCGTGTAGCGACATATGCGCCAGCACACCAAGCGCTGGTAATACGCCCTGACCATGGGGCACCAATTATTAAAAAACGTGTTGAAGGATTCTTCTGTAAGGAGCCATTCTAGACATATGCTTGCTTTTCGGCGCGAGTCGTTGGCGAGGGCATCCCAGATGGTGAAGACGAGGGATAGGAGGCGCACTTCGGTCATGGTGTTCATGGAGCTGGCCATTTTTTGGCAGACGTCGATCCAGAAGGGCCAGTCAAGGTAGGCGGTGGAGGCGGTTTCGAATTCGTGATAGATCATGAGGACTTCTTCTAGGAAGTCGCACAAGGCGAAACAGGCGGCGTTGTTGTATAGGGATGTTTTTCGGGCGGCGGCTTTGATAAGCCCGGCAAAGGTCTCGGCGTAGGTGTGCCGTGCGCCGGAGAGCTCAGCGGCGTCGTCGGAGACGAAGTCCTTTAGGAGAATGACGAGTCGGTTTTCGCTCATGCTCTTCAAGAGGTTGGTTGTGGGCGGTAAAGGAAGAGCCACGGCCGTGGCATCGGACCCGTGCGCGGCATCGATGAGGGAAGGCGCACCAGAAGATTGATCGGGGCTTGTTTGGCGATGGATCGTCGAATCTATTATGGAGAGTAGCTGCGCGTGTACCAATGCGAATGCAGGGGCTCGCGCCTTTTCCGAGAGGGGCAGCCCCGCGGGAGTGAACTGGTCGGAGAGAACGTGGAAATATTTGCAAAAGATGAAAAATAAATCAGTATCGCGTCCCTTCCAGCGGGTGACCCAGGGTCCGGTCCACGGAACCCTAGTGAGCATTGTCATTTTGGGTACTTTCTTCAGCGTGTCCCATACAGTTCGTGGAGAAGTCCAGCCGAGTACACCCAGAGTGGGTGGGAATAGCGCGACAATGTCGTCGCTTTCACCCGTGTCCTTTCGGGGCAGTCCTAATTCGGTCCCCGTCCGCCGTATCAGCTCAGAGGTGAGTCCCCAGAGTCGAACAAGAACATCGGCAATGCCAGGGCAGAAGAAGAACGCGTAGGCGCACGTCTTTCCCGAGAAATTGACGAGGCTCAGCGGAGCGTGGCGCAGAGACATCTTGTCCACGACGTGAGCCATTTGCCTGGCCAGATTCGACACGAACATGGCCCTGATTTTATGTTCGGTCGAGCCTGCGTGGATTTGGGACTGGGAAAAACTACTCGGATCCGCAGCTGACTTGGAGACATTCGTCCACGACCTTGACCGCACTCGTTCCAGAGGGGAGCGCTCGGACAGGGGCTGCATGTATGATATAGCCATCCTCCATTCGGGCCGCATCATGAGCATCGTCGCCGCTTCCAGTACTATCGGGCGGTCAATCCCGGGAATAGGCTGCGGCAAGGGTCCTTGAAGCATCTCGAGAAGAGAACTCCACCACCTATTCAGCACAAGAACTCTTCGCTCCACATCCTCCAGAAATATAGTTTTGTTAGATGGGTGATTCCGAGTCGTCCGCAGAAATGGCAGCAAGCCTGATTGCACCCGGGCAACTCGCGTGGCCGTTTGCTTGGCAGAGAGGAAGCTCTTCACCTCGGCATCAAGCGTCTTGAAGCTGGACCAGAGGGGATCTCGCAGTCTAGGCGTCGCTTCGTTGCAGGACTCGTCCGTGATGGGCGTGTGTGTGTTACCGTCGCTGCAAATAGACCGGGAAGCGCTTGTGTGCACACCGTCAGATGTGCGGTTCAGACTCGTGGCGGATGAGGCAGAGCTGTGATCCGAGTGTGGACCGTCTCGTCCAAAAATGCTAGCCTGCTGTCTTGGTTTCATCTTGGATAGGTATGACGTCGCGCGGGTGATGGAAAGTGATGCCGGCTTCAACGAGGCCGCCTGTCTCGAGCCTTCTTCCTGGTCGTTGGTGGTGATGACCTGTAGTCTATGTGGTGATTTGGATGACTTTGTCTTGCTCGAGGCATGAGCACGAGGCGATATACCCTCGCGACCTGATTTTCCGGCTTCAGAGGCCAGGTCAGGCCGATCTTTGGGCGGGGGCGACCTGGAGGAACGAGACATCCAGGTGCGTCGAGCAAAATGAGCAAAGCTCTCTGGACCACAAGGACTTCGATTTGGGTGGGATGTGTCATCTTTTGAGATTGTTGTAGACTTTTCGACAAGAGCATTCCAGGAATCCTTGGCAACTTTGGTGCTAGGGCCGAGCCATGATCGCGGTCGTTCCATAAGCGAGCTTCTCTTGCCACGAGCGGTTGCCGTCTGATTCCGTAGCTTGATGTCTGGCATGGGCCCAAGTTCGTCGACGGCCGGCGGCGTTGGCGGCATCACTTGAGTCGCAGGACCACGTGCCTCATGGTTCGCGACAAAAGAGGTGTCTAGCTCAAAATCGGAGCTGATGGATGGTAGACCGAATTCCTCGAGCGCCGACGAAAATGCTGTCGAGTCTCCATCCGGACTCTGTGGCCTGGACGAGGCGCCGCTTCCAGAGCGTCGCCCATGGTGATGTGGCAGGTCAAAGAAGGAGTTGGATGAGGCGCTCGCTTCATACGATGCATGTGGTGGCTGAACGAGAGGCTGCGAAGACGGAGCCATGGGAACCATGGAAGTCATGCCGCCAAGCTGTTGCGAGAACGATTTGCCTATGGGATGAACGGCAGACACAACAGTCCAACAGTCCAACGCCTTGTCCCGCACAGCGGCGCCCAGCCCGACAAAAAGGACGAACAACAGAAATCAGGATGTCGTGGTCCAGTTCGTCATGTCATGACGTTGCAGTGCAGTCGGGCTCCGGCCGGCAGAGAAAAAGAGGTGAGCTCTTCGTTCGAAAGCACAGAGATCGGACGACAACGAAAAGACGATGGAGGGTTTTTGTCGCTTTCCCCCCCCTTTTGGCCAAGCAAATCGAAATGTCTTGATGACCAAAGGCTGCAAAGCAAAACCGAGCAAGTTGGACCAAGTTGGACGAGAAAGTGTGAGATGTGAAAAGAGCGGTGCACGGCAACGGCTAGGACGGAATGACACAGATTTAGAAGACCGGGGGATGTAGTTGAAATGACGAACTCAACCGCACAGGCAACAAATCAGGTCACGAATTGCCGCCAGGGTACGCGGGAAGATGACCAACAGGGACAAGACAGCAGGACTCGGGGGTACAAAGGGGCAAGCAAATGCGAACCGTCCTGGTCTGCTGCTGGCTGGTTCGTTGTCGTTTGGCTAGCAGGAATGAGAGGCCTGACAGGTATTCGAACTGCCGACTGCTCAAACTGCCACAAGTTAGATCCACGGGGCGCTCTCGTGGCCGGGCAGATGCCGATGCTTTTGACGCCTCTCGAGTGTGTATCGCCCGACGCAAGGATGGGCGGGTGGCTGGCTGATGGAACAAAGGAAGATGCGCTTGACCTTTGCGGTTTCACGCCTCGTCCGGTTTTCGTGGGCGAGCTGTAGCATTTACTTTAACTACAGCGCTCTCGGCCAGCCGGGACTGCGAGACTCGGCAACGGGGGGAATGAACCGGACTAAGCCCAAACCCCCTCCCATCTGCCATATTTGGAAAAGACGACGACGCCCCCGCGCTATGGAGTAACGGAGTAGAGTATACCTGTAACCTGACGTAGGTACTCCGTACATATGTATATATGTGCATACATACATGCCTCAAAAGAGTCAATACGGATACCGGTCAGGGGGGGATGCCAGATGGATGGCTGCCACAACTTACAAGTTCACAACCTACAAATTACCTGCGGAGTACATTTGTACAGTACAGTACAGCCCCAGGCCGAGGCTTGTCTACATAGGGATGCGATGACGGATGGTGCGAAACAAGGGGGCCTCGTTTTCGTCGGCTTTGTTTCCGAGACTACAAAGTACAGAGTACAGAATATGTAGGTACATATGTAGGTACATGCTTTCATAGCACACGCCCTACCGGAGTACATTACATAGCAGGGCATTAGTGCCTCGAATGGACGTTCCAACTTCCTTCCTCCTGGTGGGTGCTTCGGATGCGGGTTGCTTTGGCTAAAATAGCCACCACCGAACCGAGGGCAGAGCTAATGTTAGCTCAGGGCCTCTGTTGGGCGCTTCACCTGTGGACTCTTGACAAACTGCACAGAGGATACGTACGCCCTGTAGACTGTGCGCAACTTCAAGACTGCCACCATACCATCTTGCACGAACAAACCACGTCTATTGTTGATCTTGTTGATCCGTTCATCTCTTTCATCACCTTTCGCCACATAGCAAAGCGTCGTCATTGCCCCTTCTCGCCCCGTAGTACCGGCCTCCTTCGTCAGACTTCAACAGCCGTCATGCTACACTGCTCCCGTCACTTGTTGGCCCGGAACATACAGCGCGTGTCTCGTCCTTGGGGGCATATGCGTCGCATGCGGGAGATATCTATCCGTTCGTCACTTGCGTGTGCGACACTCTCCGCGCTGTGATTCCAAACACTTTGTCTCGGCAGAGAGCGGGCCAAGCGACGACGTTGCATATTATTGTCTGTCTAAGAAAGAAGAGATAGAAGGGATCGTGAAAGTGGGGGGTAACGGTGCTGAAACCGTGGCTAGTGCGGTGTTAGGGCCGCTCACCCTTGTCGGTGTGGCGCCACGAAATAGTGGCGCACACGCAATAATGAGCGATTCCAACAAATTCAAAAGTATAAATGCTTTGTCTGGGTGGTGTAGACAGTCTGCTGCAACGTACAAACAAACACCACTTGACAAGTTGACGTTGGTTGCTGTTTGTGGAGCTCCATGGAGACTCCCGTCTGATATTGACAGCCGTACGTGCAACGCTTGGCACAAGTTTGATTTTATGCTGTCATCGTTTTTCTCCCTTGTCAAATTGCGTCAAGTACATTCATAACCTTATCAGTGGTGTTGCAGCCTATGTACCTGGCCATCGTTTGTAGGTACATGGGTAGTATTACTACTATTACCCCCTATATTATATACCCTACCCTACGAGAAAGAGTTCGTTCAGAGCAATCCGAGGCCTCAATAGCTCCCGTGATGGCAGTTGCATGACAAGCAAGTCATCCGCCAACTTGATGTCTTAGTATGTGTGTATCCGCGTGAGCCAATCTTGTCATAATTGATATCATACGGACACTATACTGCAAACATGCGACTTTGCAGCTGTATCCCGTCTCGCCAAATAACTCGATAATTGCTTAACCTTTCGTATCAACAGTATCAGCATGTCTGCCGTCTGCTTTAATCTCAAGACGTAGATGCTGTTGCCACGACAGTAAATTCAATACATACTCCTGACGATCAACATTTTCTCCGTCCACGTCATCCTCGTCTCACTCGAACCACTCGCCAAGTACGCATCTTCCTAGTCCAGCAGTGTGTTTAGAGACGCCGTTTTTTTAATACACACGAGGCACTATCATTTGTGTGTGTGGTCGCGATATCCGTGGTAGTCTCATAGAAGGCGTTGGCAGGCGCATCCGGGATAACTTTGATGATGACGATGCGGATAGCATTCTGCAAGGGTCCAAAGCTGTCTTCTTCCTGGGAACGCCTCGTGGCCTCATTCAAAGAGGACGAAATTCTCCAGCAGCAGGATTCCCCATTGCGGGGCGCTTGGGAGCCGAAAGAACATGATACCTCTTTGCGCGTCCTTGAGCACGGTATACATACTGTATTCCATACATAGTGTTGGAGGCATCAGCCTCACATTTCAGGCATCACTTGTTCTCTTGGAGGCTAATAGCGCCACCTAAGTAGGGCATAGACAGAGGGTGAGTGATCGAGATGCGCCGTTTCGTGGCTGTGGAGAACACGCCATTCTGCGGATGCATTGGCTGATTGTGGAAGAAGGCCAAGCCCTCACGGGATTGCTGCTCTACTTACCGAGTACCTAATCTACACGCATGTGCCGCATACGTTAACGGAGTACATATACGTAAACACATACTACATAGTGTCTGTTCGTACGTACATATCAGCCTTGGCCTACGCACAAGGTCAGTCACAGACTATAATCATGGGTAGAATGCTCGTCGACATGTGAAGTGCCGCGCTGTAGGGCTCCAGTTCTGAGATGCTGAGATGACCAGATGGCTGCCGGTGCATGCGCGATCACGTGCACAGATGCCAAGGAATCGTCGAGCTGAGTGTACGGTACCCCTGAGTTTTTGACAAAACTAACCCCCTTCACGGCAATTCTCTCGCCATGGCAGATTTTTCATTGGGCGTTGTGATATCGTGTTCCTTCGGTCTTTTTGCGCGCCGCTAACGAAAGCTTTACGAACCACACCGTACGGGGTACGAGGGAGAGTTTAATTATCTTGGGCTCTCAGCTCCCGACTCCCACAATCCCAATCTAGCTACGGAGTAGTCACAGGTACATTACATAGATGTAGTCCCCATCAAACAGAACGCATGAAAGCCGATGAAGGAATTGAGATAAGATGCCGGGAAGCACACACATCATTTTGATCAGAACTGTGTGATATACAAAATGTCTCCCCATCTTCATGCACCAGAGTCCCTATGGAGAAAGGGCAGCGGTGTTTGGTAATGATGAGGATTTAAGTCTTGGCACGATGAAAATATCCTTCAGCAGTTAAGAGCACAGAAATAGCCCACCGCCGTACACACTAATGCCTTTTGTTTTTTGGGTCACGCCAACAACAGAGAAAAAAAATTCGAGAATCACAAGCTGCGGACGCACATGCACTTTGTATCGCAGCTCGTCCACCATGCTTACTTGTCCAGCATCCGTGATGCTTCACTTTGGAAGATGGACCCAAAAAGACAAGGCGCTGGTATGGAGGCCACTGTCGGCAAAGCAGTGAGCATAATCACAAAACGGACTGACAGCAGGCGAGGGCCTCGCGAATGTCTGATGTGCTAGTTTCATTTGAGCGAAATGACTCTGCGACCGTCCGGGCCTTCAAGCCACAGTTATCTCGCTCAAATGAGTCATGTGACGACGCAACTGAAAGCGCGCTGCTCTGTTAGATGTCACCTCCGCGCAGTATTAGTGCGAAAAGATTACATCCAGCAGAGCACCGAACTTTCCAGTTTTTATCGTCACAGGACTCCAGAGAGCAAGCGGGCTTCACGCAGGCTTCTTCATAGGAGTGACTTCTCTGGGCAACTCTGGCATCATCGTCTTCGGTTTGCCGTGCCGCGCATTGCTGGGACGAGTGCCCTAAACAGAGCGAAAGGACTGGCACCGAGGGGGGTTGGTTCCGTCGTTGATGGCGCGATTCCCGATGTTGTTGACGTCCCAATGCAATGGCAGGAGCGTAGAGAAGGAGAGAACAATCGCTGTTGGAGGGAAAAAACTTCGCAACTTATACTAACGCTGCTTATGTAATATTTTAGATCTTTCGCACACGGCCCTTTGCCCTGGACGAATCAACGCATCCCGCTGCATTTTTCAGTTTCTCCATCACAACAATAACCTTCGAAGTTCGAGTCGAGCAACGCTGCATTTCCCTGCGGCACTCACTCTCGCTGCTCGCTGCACTGGCTTGCTCGAGATATCGATCCAGATTCCTGACGCCAAACCCGACGGGTACCAGCCCGCGCATGGATAGACTGGTTGACCGTTATACATACATACATGTATATGTACATATCTGGCTTTCTCCATATCCCCTCCAAGCTGGAAGGCCAGCCGCCACCAAGGCCGCCATTGGCCACAGCTTCAACGTCCCTGCAGCCACTGGAATCTAGAAGCGGCGCCACAACGGTGTCGTCATTGTTGATCGTCTTCGACTTGGACTAGCTCTTCAGTCAGGACTCAGGCCTCATCTGGCCGCATTTTCGGTTGTTGCAGTGCTCACGTCCATTCGTTCCTGTGAATTTCGTACCCAGGACCAAATTACACCAAGTCGACGCCTCGTCGTCTCTTGAGTTGTGAACTTGTGCGACATTGCCCCTTTCTCCTCCGTTTCCCCTTACCCTCCCTCCCTTGGGCTTGTCGGATCGCATTTCTTGGGTTGCGAGCCGCGCATGCCCGGTCGATCAGTGAATGGTACGTTAGATTGTGAGCTTCGTCAACAGCTGCCACAATGCCTTGTTCCAGATCGGAAGCCCACGTGACTGTCATGATGTGCCGTGGAAACGCTTGCTTCTCAGGTTATCACTGTGTCTTCAGTTTCCTTGGACGGTCTCCTGCTTGGGGGTGAAAGGAAAGGAGAAACTGCGAATTTTTTGCTGAACAAACAGCCCGTTGGCCCTATGCGCTACTTTGTTTCCAAACGAGGACTAACATCAAACAGTCCACAAACATGACTTCTCAACAGGACAGCGATGGTCTTTACGATGATGCCCACGATGGTGCCCACGATGGTGCCCACGATGATCCCGACTACAACCCACACACATCCTCGAGTAGATGGCGACATCAAGAGTCATCAGCGTACCGCCGTCATGCTGCACACCACGGTCCGCCTCGCGAGCCTGTGTCTACCGAGACCACGGCCGCGTTGGCTAGCTTCTTGAATGGTTCGCGAATCGAATCGCCAGAGAATGCAAGTGGTGCAAACTTTCAGCCCATTGCTATCCCTGTCATACAAACCAAAGGAGAAGAGCCCGATGACAATCACCATGACGAGTTCAAAGTCGATGGCAAGGAGATTGTCTGCGGGCCTTTGCTAAACTATCGCTATATGGACGAGAATCAATGGCATGGTAGCGTCCTGGTTGTTGCCAAAGGAGGCGGGAAGAACATCTTGTATCAGCCGTCACTGGTGATGCGCCGTGTAGGTGCAGCCGGCAACCTTGTGGCTGGCGCATCTGCGCAGCCCAGTGCCAACGGTTCCACGACCATGGATCAAGACGCCAGCCAGGGCACGCAGTTTGAAGCACGACGCCTGTACTCAGACTACCGAAACACGTTCTGGGCATTTGAGATTGCGGTCCCCATCGAAGCCGAGGAGACCAAGTACGAATACTTTATCCCCAACGTGCGATACTCGAGGGCACACACACCCCGAGTGAACAATTTCTTTGTTCCGGCAGCCGACGAGTCCATGCGCATCATGTTCCACTCGTGCAACGGGTTCAGTGTCGGAACGGACGAGGAGGCTTTCAGTGGTGCCCCGTTGTGGAAAGATGTACTGCGAAATCATGAGCAGGCCCCGTTTCATGTGATGATGGGCGGCGGTGATCAGATCTACAACGACGGTATTCGAGTCAACGGTCCACTCCGCGCCTGGACCGATATCGGTAACCCTAAGAAGCGTGCCGCATATCCTTTTCCAGAAAGTTTGCGCGCAGAGTGCGACGACTATTACTTGAAGAATTATATTCGGTGGTACAATTCGGAGCCCTTTGCGTTGGCAAATGGGCAGATTCCCCAAGTCAATATTTGGGACGATCATGACGTAAGTTAAAAGCCATGTACAGGCCAAGAAGAAAGAAAAGGAGATTCAACACAGCATGTTGCGTATACAGAAACCCCGTTTGCTAACAAGTCGCAGATTATTGATGGGTTTGGATCCTATGTTGACAATTTCATGCGTTGCGACGTATTCCGTGGACTTGGCGGCACGGCTCACAAGTACTATCTCCTCTTTCAGCATCATTTGTCTCCGCCCCTTTCGACATATACCTCGGACCACCTTGGTGAGAACGGCGAGCTTTTGCCTGCGGATCCCAACCAGCTCATCGATACGTATGTCGCGGAACCCCTCCTTGGTAATGAGTATATTCGGGGCACCAAGCCTGGCCCATATGTGGCGGAGCACTCGATCAACATGTATCAACGACTAGGCGCTCGCATGGCCATGTTGGGCATAGATGCACGGACTGAAGTGAGCCATTGATTCTGTTGAAGCTATTTCTTGAACAAATTCGTTCTGTTGAAGCCTTAGCGCTGACTCCAAGCAGCGCACCCGCCATCAAGTCAACTACCCAGAGACGTACGAGGTCATCTTTGCGAGACTTAGAGCCGAGCTCTCGCACGCGTCGACTTCTAGTCGTCCGATCAAGCACTTGATTCTTCTCCTGGGCATTCCAATCGCCTACCCTGTGAGTTTGATGATGTGTGGCCATCTTACCCAGCGCTTTGTACTAACTTGCACAGCGCCTCACTTGGCTCGAAAATATTCTCCGCAGCCCCATCATAGGACCCGTCAAATTCATGAACCGTCGCTTCGGTCTAGGCGGAGGCATGTTCAACCAGTTTGACGGCAGTGTCGATCTGCTGGACGACCTCGACGATCACTACACAGCCAAGACGCACAAACTGGAGCGTCGGAACCTCATCGAGGAGCTGCAGCGCATCGCAGCCGAATTTTCGGTCCGCGTCACCATCCTCGGCGGCGATGTCCATCTGGCGGCACTGGGACGCTTCTACTCCAAGCCGAAGCTGGGTATCCCCGTTGAAAAGGACAGCCGCTATATGGTCAACGTGGTCTCGTCAGCCATTGTCAACAAGCCCCCACCCCAAGCAGTTGCCAATCTGCTGGCACGACGAAATAAAATACACCATTTGAATCACCATACGGACGAGACTTTACTTAATTTATTTGACAAAGACCCGGGTAACTCGAGCAAGACGGCTGATCATAACCGCTGCACGATGCCGAGTCGGAACTATGCGATGCTGACAGAAAACTCGCCCAACAATGCTGCTGCACATGGAACCAATGAGGGACCAGCACAAGTCAATGGCGGACACCAGGCTGCGCAATCCTTTGTCGGCAAGGATGGCCACTCGGAGCTATGTGAGGGGGAACTACACGCCGGTACAAAGCACGCCGCTGCTTCCGCTGCGCATGGTCGCAGAAACGACGGCAGTCTCGACGTCCGTATCAATGTCGAGGTCGACCAACATAATGCGGAGGGCGAGACGGAGGCTTATGGACTGAGTGTGCCGCTCTTGCAGTATGAACGGCCTGCGTCAACGGGTTCGGGAGTGTCGAGGGCGTCGAGACGAAGTCACTAGTGTGGCTCGCTGCAGACGTGGACTGCTGCAACGGCAGAACATAAGCTAAGAAATATTTGGAAATACTGAGACGTTTACCTAGATGAGGGAGTTGGGGCGATTTCGGATCGTGCGCTTGCATGGTAGAAGAGGGGGACACAGGCACATGTGCTCACTGGGGTATACCATACGGAATACGGATTGGATCTTCACCACTTAGCTTTGAATGCGGCATGCTGTGATGCTACTTTGGTACGGATCTACGGACTAGACTTCAATCACGCAGCTTTATTTGCCAAGATGATACATCCTGCGACGAAGATGGACGGTGAATGTGGACATCTAGCGTTGATTGACGTTGAAGTTGTCATGCTTTGGTTTTCCTCATGGCTGTCGTTGTGATTGCTATCAACATCATCACACTGCCGTTCTTATCATGGTCCTTGTGCGCCAGACGGAAGCCGCGGAAGGCTGCAGACTCCAGACTCCAGAGTCGGAGTCAGAATGTCACGAGATGGCTTCGTGATTGGCCCGTGCCTATACGGCTGAGTGGAGGCAGCGGCTCTGCGCGGGATGGATGGCACTTGGCAAGTTGGCAACGGGGGCCCGAAATCGGGATGCAGGGTCCTAGCCAATCAAATGGCGCTAATGCACACAGGATGTCTGGGGAAACCGCATCAGATGAGGGTTCAGATGGAGTTGGGTACGGTGGCGCATTACCTGTCTGTACTTTAAACCGCGATAAGCCGACGGGAGGGCAAGGCAAGGAAGGCGAGGGGACAAAACAAAATATTAAGTTGAGACACGCAGCCAAGGCAGCTCGCAGAAAACAACCTATCATCAATCTCATCATCTTGATTGTCGTCATTCTCATTTTCATCGGTTTTGTCCTCGTCCCGGCCATTTGTTGTTCGCTACGTCCGTCGATATCAGTCGCGTCACTCGACCAAGTATCTCCAGGCCATCGGCCATCGTGTCTTCCACACCACTACCAACACCGAACAGAATTCCCCCACACTCGTCATGAAGGCTGCTGTCCTCGCCCGGGCACAGGGCTTGCGATGCGCGGGCAAGGTTCCTCAGCGGATGTGTATGGGCACGCTCGCCACGTTTAAGACGCCCAAGGTTGCCAACGAGATCAATGTGAGTCTCTTCAAGAACGGACACACCTGACGCATTGGGGCTGTATTCTCAATGGCAGTGAGCATTTCATGGAACACATCAGCTAACTGAACTTGTTGTTGCCCTCATGTAGCACCACTATAAAAAGGGCAGCGCCCAACGCCAGGGCTTGACGGCCGCGATCGAGAGGTATCAGAAGAAGGCGCCCATTGTGGTTCCCGTTGTGGTCGGCGGCAAGGAGGTAAGGCATTGCACGCTCAATTCACAGTTGTTGAACGCCCCCGTTTCAGTGTTGGACAACTCGAGATTCGCAAGCTGAACAGTCTCGTCGTCATGCAGGTCAAAACGTCTGCTGTCTCTCACCAGTTCAACCCTGCAGACCACAGCAGCAAGGTCGCCAACTACCACACAGCCACTCCAGCCGATATCAACACGGCAATTGAAGCTGCCCTAGCAGCCAAGCCTGCCTGGGAGGCCCTCCCCTTTTCTGACCGTGCCGCCGTCTTCCTCAAGGCAGCGGATCTCGTCGCCAACAAGTACCGCTACGAGATCATGGCCGCGACCGTTCTGGGCCAGGGCAAGAATGCATGGCAGGCTGAGATCGACGCGGCAGCAGAGCTGGCCGACTTCTTTCGTTTCAACGTGCATTACGCGCAGGAGCTCCTCTCGCAACAGCCGGAACATCACGCACCAGGCGTGTGGAATCGCCTCGAGTACCGACCGCTCGAGGGCTTCGTCTATGCCGTGAGCCCCTTCAATTTCACCGCCATTGCCGGTAACTTGCCCGGAGCCCCCGCTCTCATGGGAAACGTCGTGGTCTGGAAGCCCAGCGACTTTGCGATTGCCTCCAACTGGCTCGTGTATCAGATCCTGCTCGAGGCCGGTCTGCCCAAGGACGTGATCCAATTCGTGCCAGGCAACCCCGAAGAGATCACCAAGACGGTCCTCGCGCACAAGGAATTCGCCGCCCTTCACTATACTGGCAGCACGGCCGTCTTCCGCAAACTCTACGGCGCTATTGGACAGGGCGTTGCAGAGGGCCGCTACAGATCGTACCCCCGAATCGTGGGCGAGACAGGCGGCAAGAACTTCCACCTGATCCATCCCTCTGCCGATGTCGACAACGCCGTCAAACACACTATCCGTGGCGCGTTTGAGTTCCAGGGCCAAAAGTGTAGCGCCACCTCCCGTCTCTACGTGCCCAAGTCACTCTGGTCGGCCTTCAAGCAGAAGCTCGCAGCCGAGGTGAACAAGATCTCCGTGGGCGTGCCGCAGAACCACGCCAATCTCTGCGGCCCCGTCATCCACGCCGCGTCCTTTAAGAAACTATCCTCGGCCATTGAGGAGGCCAAGGCCGACCCGGAGATGGAGCTCGTAGCGGGCGGCAAGCACGATTCTTCCAAGGGATACTTTGTGCACCCCACCATCTTCAAGACCACCAACCCGGCGCACAAATTCCTCTCAACAGAGTTCTTTGGGCCCATTCTCACGGCCTATGTCTACGACGATGGCGTGTCGTCCTCGTCGTCGGATGATGCCTTTGCCAAGGCCTGCGAGCTGGTCGACTCCACGTCCGAGTATGGCCTCACGGGCGCGGTCTTTGCGAGCGACCGAGCGGCGATTCGGCTTGCGGAGGATAAGCTGCGGAATGCGGCGGGGAATTTTTACATTAACTGCAAGAGCACTGGTGCTGTGGTTGGGCAGCAGGCGTTTGGGGGTGCGCGGGCGTCGGGCACGGATGATAAGGCGGGGAGTCCGAATCTGTTGACGAGGTTTGTCAATATGAGGGCTTTGAAGGAGGAGTTTAATGCTACGACGCAGATTGTCTACCCGAGTAATGTGGTGTAGATGATGGTTTTGGCTGCGATTGGTACAGCGTTTTCTGCATGATGGATCTGAAGTTTATTGATGGCGTCACGGTGAAATAGGAAGATTGCTGGCACGCGTGTCCTGGCGGAGGTGCTTGAGCAAGTGTCTGGAACGTGGTGCTATGTCGAGTTCATGGGGCATGACTTGTGTAGCTCGTTTGTTGGATTTGACGAATGGATGGTTTGCTCAAGCTGAGGACAGCTTAGGCAAGGAAAGCGGCCTCTTATGTAGTGGAGTTGCCATTTACGCAGATGATATTGAAGGAAAATACAACACGTTGAATGCCAGCTAAGTGAGTGTCAATGTGCCTACTGCAAAAGCATCTAGTCAGCTAGTTATAACACTGAGGATCAGAAATACAAAGACGTCAATGTACGAGGCCATTCGTGTAAGAGCATGAGGACACAAACTATGTATTTAGTATGAAAGACGACCACAGCATACAAAGACACGTATTCCAAGACGACCGGCAGTCATTAGCTCACTCTATAACCTCAGCTGATCCTTCCCGCTCTCACTCACAGCACAAATTTTTGAACACATACATCAAACACAACCACACCACAAATCGTTGAAAATTCCTACACGGTCAGTAGCGCTGGCTCGTTCTACAGAGCGAAAAACGTACATGCCGTCATCCATCACGACGCACGCGACACGCGTCCCAACCCCCTCATCGCACGTACATACTATACGCCTACTCCGCGAGCCTCAAAATCCGGTCGGCAAATGCATTCATTCAAACTTTCCCTCCCTTTCCTGCCCAGCCCTCCACTCCACTCCACTCCAGCAATGCCACTGCCAGTCCAGTGGAACACACGCGAAGGAAATGCCCATTCCCCACAGAGGCCGCCCAGCGAACATGTACTCCGTACGATATCAGGTCATACATAGCCTATAACTAGGCCATGAGCTCAGGACTGAGGGCTCTGGACAAATCAGATGGTGTTCCTGTACCTGCCTGGTATTCCGTGCAGCTGCGTCAGCCTGCCCATCAAGGTCCCCGGCGTGTTACATTCTTCGGCTTGGCGTTGTTGGTTCGCCAGCCGGGACTCGGGAGTTCCAGGGTGGTGATACAGCGGCAGAGCCGGGCAGGCAAAAGAGAGGCAGACAGACAGGCAGACAGACAGGAAGACTTCAGGCCCAACTCGGTGAATAGCCCAGAAAGTCCCTGTAATTACTCCATCGGCTCTGACTGACAGTCAGGTTGTACAAAGTTGCATAATACCTACATATAGGCATGGAGGTACTGTAGTCTGTCTGTAGGTATGTAAGATTCTTCGGACTAGGGTCTGGACTCTGTACGGAGTACCTACATAGCCTGTTCGGCGTTCATATTATATGAAATCGTCTCAAAGAGCCCCTGCAGAGCATGTCTTTGTGCATTCTTTTTTTGGAGATGCACACAGTCTAACCCTGCCAAAACGATCCGCTGCAAAACGATGTCCTCACTCCAACGATAGATTTGGGCCTCATTTTCTGAAATCTCCATACAAATAACGATAAATCCCGCCTGGCCGATGACAATGCGATTTTGCTCGAAAAATCACGTGATATCGTTATATCGGGGTCATCGCGACACAATTTTTTTTGGCCCATTCCATCCAATTCCTCACGTATCATCTCACCCAACTCATCGCTCCAATGGGCTCCTAAGGCTCCTAAGAAGTACAAGAGGGTACCAATGAACGCTGCCGAACGACTGGGCCTTCGACAACACCATGCAAAATACCCCCGTCTCAAGCAGGCCGAGCTAGCTATCTGGTTCAAAGAGCAGTACGGTCACCCCGTGTCACGTACACATGTCGCTGTGTTTAGCTTTTCTTTTTATTATTGCTATCCCCAAGTCACGTCATCCACGCCATCCACGTTACTTCTGCGGAGTAATCCACACCGACTTTTATCATTATATTCACTCATTGCGAAAGTTTCTTTTCACACTGTATTCGTAAACGCCAATGCATTCCTGGCCACGAGACCATGTTGATGCAGCTGGATATAATATCTATAGGTGACGGATGGAGGGTGACAATCCCGGTAGCGCCCGCACCCGCACCGGTCCCGGCTCCGGCTCCGGCGGACACTATGTAAGTGTTAGATCTGTCAGATGATAGATAGATCTGTGAATATGTTGATGATAAATCTAGATATGTATCTAGAGAGATGATGAATCTCGGTTTGACCACCTGCCTGTGTGGAACCGAGAAGACTTTATATAGGCGAGGGCAAAGCCCTGTGGCGCTAGTAGCCTCCAAGAGAACAAGTGATGCCTGAGATGTGAGGCTGATACCTCCAACACCGCCCCCCCAGCTGAACATCTGGGCAACAATGATGTAGAGAAATCACCCGAAGATCGAAAGAAGGTTGTGTCGAGTGTTTGTGTAACTGTCCACGGACATCTGACAAGAAAATAGTGTCGAAATAGAATCTGCCATTCTGCGGAGTTCTCTACCCATTTCAGGCGAGATAATGGCTATACGAGATGAACAAGTCTCTTGTCAGATCATTCCGATCTTCCAAAAGCAATGGAGAATTGAGCCATCGTGATTCTTTTTTTTTTTCGGGTGCAGGTGCCAAACCGAGCATGCCGGGCAATTTTGTCGGACAAGTCGAGAATTGTCTCAGACAAGGTTGTGTTCAAAAACGGGGGAAGGTCCTCATTTTGTCGGATAAGTTGTATGCCTCAGGTGCAGGTGCTTGTGCGAAGGCCGCGGAAAATTGTCTCAAGGAAAATGTGTACGGGTCAATACAAAGCCGCAAAAGTAAGATTGAAGTCGGGTGCAGGTGCCAAACCGAGTATGCCGGGAAATTTTGTCAGAAAAGTCGACATTTTTGTTGAGTGTTTGTGTGGTTATGTGCCGAAATGTATATTATTATGATTTCACGATCAAGTGAAAATAAAGGAAAACATAGCGCAAACTGAAAGCGCCGGGCTCATAACCTGTTAGATCTATCATCTGACAGATCTAACAGTAAGTACATTAGGAGGTTACTCCGTATGGATGCAGGATTCGGGCCGCAGAGAAAAGAACCTAAAAGGGACCTGTTCAGCACAGCCATCATGAGGAAGCGTTACGGAGTAGATTGTGCTCTGGAAAGCTACCTTGCAGATGACAGCTGCCAGACCTGAGACTCTATTATTGTCAAAAAGCACTTCATTTGCTGCATCGATCTACAGTGCCACAGATGCGCGGCATGGCCCGTCTCGTGACCTTAACTGTCATTGACACGATACATGACTCGACTTACAGAGGTTTGCCTTGCTGGCAATGACGACAGCCTTGAGATGGTGGTGCTGCTAAACTTGTCCGTTGATGACAAGATTAAAATACCAGTAGATTGGCGGGTAACAAGTGTACATTCGAGTTCAAATGTTTGGTCACGACTCTGTACTCCGTATCCAGTCCAGCATCAGTATCTGGTATCCTAATCCAACGTCAGTCGTCTACTCCGTATTTTAAAAGCTAGTATACAGTGTCTGTGCCGAGTCCAACTACATAAACTACCTTTACAATCTACCTCTCATCAGGAGATAGTAAGATACATACTCCAGACGTATGCATGCACGTACAGCAAGATTCTCGATTTGGGCAGTCCAAGTTGCATCGTTAGCGGAGGCCTCCCAAGTCCCTGAGTCTTGAAAGCTGCCCGCATATGCAGGCGGCTGCGCGGCGGAGGGGTCCGTCGCTTCCGCACTTCCTGTTCCGGGAAATAGAGGGAACCGGCAGTATCTTCTATTTTCGTTCCTTGTTCCGTTTACAACGCAAGGGCAACACCAGCAACGGCCATGGCGGCCAGGGCCATGCCTATCTCACGTGGAGCTCTGGCGCGCTGCGTGCTGCTCGAGGCTGCACCGGCTGTCTTGCCGGAAGAGGCGCCCGTCGTTGTAGAAGATGTGGAGTGCGTCGGCGCTGCGGCAGCTTGAGTCTGCGGAGCAGTCATGCTCATCTCGGAGAAACATTGTGTAGGAAGATTGGACAGATGGGCGGAATAGCCAGGACAGGTCTTGAGTTCCTGGTAGCCTTGGTTTGCGACGGAAAGGAGAGAGGAGCGGAACTCTTGGTATTCGGAGCTGAGGCTGGCGGGCACCGACAAGTCGCACTCGTTGATGCTGACGGCTTGACCCGAGTTGATGGCTTCTCTCAGTCGGGGACCAGGCGTGGGAAAGCTTTTCATCAGCGTGGATAGCTTGGACGCGCAAGATGCCACGCCTGCTAGCCCGGTCTGGCGAGGAGCAAGGCTGGCTGCGGCACAGCTTGCGAAGAGGGCGAGACGTTTGAGACACATGAGGATGGTGAATTTGGGCGAGTGAGCGAGTGGAATGACGGCCAAAGACGGACTGAATGGGGGGGGGGGGGGGAATTTAGCCTTCAGGGACGAGAGGATCGATGTATCCGATGCGTCCATACGTCGTATCGAGGCTTCCTTATATGAGTCCGCGGTCACGAACAACAGACGGCTTTGTCTGACCGAGATTTGCTTTGCCGATCCTGCACTGCCATTTACTGACCATGACTGTCAAGGCTTCTCGTGACTTTGCCATCTGCCCATTACGCGCCCATTCTTTCTCTTGGCAGCTCCGCAAGCGATGCACCGCGCCCGCCGTTGCGATCTCTGTTCAGGATGTGGACGAGGGCCGCCTCTTGTACCTGTGTGCATAACTTGTTTCCTCCCAAGTTGGCAGCCTCACGTGATGTAAGTGATCTGGTTGGTCGGCTTGTCGGTTGGTCGGCTGACAGGATGCGGCAACGTGGGCCCATCGCCCCGTTCTTGCAGGGTTCTGAACTTCTGCACGTGAGTTCTTCCAACGTGCCATCCTAGCCTAGGTATGTGCCTATGTACCTACCTCTCACGTCATGTGCATACTTGGGAAGTCAATGGCCTCTCTGCCGCCTGCGGAGTACCTAATAAGTCTGTAAGTTGTAACTGTGGCTCGATTCCGTGGGACGATTCTCTGGTTCGCAGACAAACGCCGCCTCCGTGCCACGGAGCGACCACCTTCGGTGTGTCGCACGAGCTCCTTAGGTGCCGTTGTGGACGATCTACCTAAGTTAGAGCTTACTCCCTGTCCCCGTCGGTCCGATCAGCCTATCGAGAAACAGGCAGCATGTCACCAATGAGATTGAGCTGGGCTTTCCAGATGATTGAAAACAAGCAAGCCACAGCTCATGGGTCAAATTGATGGAGAGGTACAGAGTACATTAGGTACTCCGTAGAGACATAAGACTTGCCGGGCCATATAGTCAAGCTGGGGAGGAGGCAGGTGACCTTTTGCCTCTAATGAGTGAGCACGTGCTTGTACTCCATACCTGACCAAGGCCTATCGCCCGAATAGTGGGCCCGCATCGCAAGGCACAACATACCTCGAGGCTCACAGTCAGCACGGCCTGATGGGCCAATCACGGCGAGCCAAGGACGTTGGGCGGACAAATCTGTACTGGCTCCGGCAGACCCGGGAGACTTTAATCATCTTTCTCCTAGCTACCTAAGATGTAATTGTTGGTCCCCTCTTCCTCAAGAGGTTAGTGCCGAGCAGACACCCTGCTAGCGCCATGGAGGTACTTAGCTACCTCAATCACACACATAACGAGATACTCCATATACATAGGTATATTTGTCTAAGACGCGTGTAGGTAGAAGTGACCACCGTTCATTTTAATCTTGTGGCGGTAGCTGAGCGCCCGTGGAATCGAAGACGAAACTGAATATGGACGTTCTTATAGCCCACTCACAGGGTTGAGGGCAAAGCAGAAACCTCGTTTAAGCCTAACCCTCATACATAGTTACATGCCTTGTAAGATGACTGAAGCCAGCTAAGTACCTGCATGACGCTAGCAGGGTGGCTGAGTGGCGTTAACCCTTTCAGGAAAAAAAGAAGGACAATTACATCAGTTAGGAGAAGGACGGTTGAAGTTCTCCCGGATACCTTGCAGTCAGCACAGCATGGCCTCATGGGCCAATCACGGCGAGCCAAGGACGTTGGGCGGACAAATCTGTACTGGCTCCGGCAGACTTCTACCTAGCTAGTACCCAGGGCCAGACCTGATTGATTTGGAAGGCACATGGACCAACACGACATGCTGATTGGTTGCGTCCTCTGGACAAGTGCAGCGAGACACGCGACCAAGTTCTCCATCGTGCTTGGTCAATGGCCGATCCCAATGGCCGAACCCCGTGCGTCGACGGCTTGTCAATTGAGTCTAACTATTCGGCCAAGTGACGACCCAACGCAGTACATATGTATATACCCAGTGCCATCGTCACCTACCACAAGGAAACTACTGCGTTGGGTGGGTACTTAGCCGAATAGTTAGACTCTTGTCAATGTCATATTGCTTGCGCGTCGTGCCAACGGTACATACATGTACATATATCCTCCTCGTCATCCGACGTGGCCGACGCCATTCTTACGCGTCCTGTCTTGCTCTTTGCCGATTGTTGAAAGATACGGACGGTTGACATTTGCTCCTCTCATGGGCGTCGATACCCCGACCTGTACCAGTGCCTGTTCCTGTCCGTACGCCGCGTGCTGCTGCACTTACTCCGTCTTATCTAGACTGCCCTGCCACTCCCTCTGCCTCGATCATGTCTTTTTCTTGTCTTGTCTGTCCCTCCATCTTCTGATCTTGTCCATTATATTGAATCTTGTTCAAGCCTGAATTCGTTTGATTTGCCACGAGTCGGGTGTTTCTGTCCCTTGCCTTGTCGAGGGTCTTTTAGCCGTCCCTGCGTTGAGCCCTTGATACCCAGCTTCCGACGTACTCAGCTCATACGCTCTCTTCCCTCATTTATTCACTCTAAGCCCCGGCTTCTCCGGCTAGAGAATCCATTCATGCTCGTCTACGACTTCTCTGGCAACAAGAACAAACAGCCTTCGCCATGCCTCGACCCCGTCCTCCTCTCGCTGCCGGCTCGTCTACCATGAGCAGCTTACACAAGGCCCAGAGTGCCGCTGTTCATCTCGCTCCTCAACTATCGGCCTCTACGATGCCTCCTACTGCAGAGCACAGCTCTTTCAACGCGTCTTCTCTCAATCGCTTGCTAAGCTCCTCATCGCCACGATCCTCTGGTCCACCACAGGCCGCTGAGGCGGTCAAAACTCGTCTGCGAGCGTCTGCCCCCCGTGGCAACAGCAAAGACAACGCCAACTGTCCCTTTGCTTTGCCTCCCCCTCCCACCAGATCTAGAAAGATCATTCAGATGAAGCCCCGGGCACAGGACGACTCTATCGCGCCATTACCGGCTAAGCCGTCTGGCCGAGCTGGATCCAATACCACATTCTCATCTGGGACGGCCAAGACGGCGGCCAACGAGCACGTCAGCGATAGCAGAAGCGGAAGCACCGGCCAGGGCGTCAAGAGGAAACAACCGCCCAATGCCACGAGCGCAGCCGGACGGAAGACGGCCAGGAAGACGGCCCATAGCTTGATTGAGAGGAGACGGCGAGGCAAGATGAATGAGGAATTTGATGTTCTCCGGGGCTTGGTGCCTGCTTGCACGCAGCAGATGCACAAGCTTTCTGTGCTTAATGTGAGTTTTTCCCGTGACGTTTATGTGAAATCTTCTTTTGTCATGTCATTTCACGTCGGATGCCTCGTCTACACTGTTGAAATATTCATATTGTCCCATGTGTATACCATTCATCGTCCATGCTATATATATATATAGCTAATGCATGGCCCGTCGCAGTGCACAATCGAGTATGTACAATATCTGCAAGACTGCGTATCAAAACTCAGCAGTCAAGCGGCCGTCGAGCGCATCTCCTTACCACCAATCGACGAATTCTCGACCTCATTCTTCGCCCAACAACGGAACAGGCTCGGAGAGGTGGACATATCCGATTCAGACTCGGCGTCGCCTCGTTTCCTCGCGCAGTCGGACTATGCACACCGGCTGTCTTCTTCTACTTCTGCCACTGCCTCCTCCTTCAGCTCCGTCTCCCCGAGCATACACACCGAGGATGCGCGTCGTGGTCCACACGGGGGCCAACATTATCACAACTTTGACTCCTCGAACCACTTGGAGAGATTTCTGCCGTCACCTACCTTGGGGCCTCAAGGACATGACACGTACGCCCAGAGTGGTCTGCCGGGCTCGGGTCCCACCAGCTTCGCCATCTGTGCACAATCGGATGTCGATTCAGAGGCCACAACCGCGTTGTTGATGCTCAACAATGACAGGCGGGGACCGAATCTGTCCTCTAGTGCTCGCCGAGTTTCTGTGCGAGACTTGCTAAGCAATTGATGTGGCATGTGGAGCTGTCAGTGTTGCACACAAGGTCGGGGCCGACTCATCGATGGCTTACTTTTTTTTCTTCTTTTTTTTTCCCCTTATGATCTCTTTAAACTTTTGTGTCCCACTTGGAGTGTAGTACACGCCCGAAACCCCCGCAGGGATGACTGTATTACGTACGGCCTAGAGGCTTTGATTACACACACACTTGGAGTGTAGTGTGTTCCGGCTAGGTTCGAACATCTGCTGCCTAGGATCACGCTGGGAGTATGTATTGCTGCTGGTAGAGCTACCCATTGGTACACCATCGAGCGAGAAGTGATTTCACGGTCATGCAAGAGAGGGGTATGTGAAACGATGCACATGATCTCTTTTTTTCTCTCTGATGAATAGGAACACAGTTACAATGATACCCCTTTCTGCTATCTTCTTTCTTGCCTAAGACGAGGGGGAGGAGGAGGAGGAGAAGGAGGAGAAGGAGAAGGAGGAGAAGGAGGAAGAAGTAAAATAATGTATAGTCACAGCAGATGACGTTGAGACGCGCGGTTCTGGAACGCGGGATCTTTTTCACATTTCCACATCTTTCTTTTTCATTCTTTTCAAGGAACTTCTCACTTCATTTTCGGCCTCATTTTTGAAAAACGTTCTGGCAGTTGTTGATAGCGAGCTTTTTGAAATCTAATGACCATATTCGTGCACGAACTGACGGAGAAATATATGGGTGGCTGATTGATCTGTTATAACGCAAGGAAACGCACTCATGAACAAAGAGTTTTGACCAACAAATGACACCCGCACAAGTGTGTCATATCATCAAGTGTTGTCTGAACATTCCCGACATAGAATACAGCATCAGTGCCCAGATACACATGGACATCACACACACATAAATATATACATAAGACCGTCCGACGCCGACCATGCCCCAATTCATACGCCGCGGACCGACCCAACGTCCACAGATGCTACCCTCTTCATTATGAGTCTATGACTTGTATTTCTGTGTTCCAGCAATATCATCTTCGGTATCCTTGAGGAGAAAACTGCCATGACATGGCGTGTTAGCCTATAGGATCCAAAGAAAACTCCTCGTTCTCGCAGGGTAATGGACTTTTACATCCGTGTGTTGTGCGTGGTGTATGATGTGACGAGATAGTTCACTTACTTGTACCATAAGATTGTCGGACCAATCGTCATTAGGTGCCACAGGCTATGCGCGTCAATACAGCCCAGCCAGGGCGCAAAGTCAAACAACTCCATACTCATGGCCACCATGACCCATGCCACCACCACACCCGGCACAATCGACCACAGACTGCCCGACCGCTTATAACTCGTGATGCTGAACCAACTCCACAGCAGATTTTGCACTATCCCAGCTACGACATTCGCCGCCATGTTATACGTGTAGTCCCAGCGCACGCCCTTGAGATAGCCCACATGGCACACATACAGCGCAATGCAAAGCAGTGTCCACGCGCGAAGCACGCTCCTCCGTCGAGGACTCGGCCGATCGAGTCTGAAGATGCGAATCGGCGTATAGTACATGCCGTACAGGACATTTGCTCCCGCAGCGAAATAATCCAACTCCTCAGTCAGCTGGAAATCGCGCGTGTGGAAGATCGCACTGAAGACCCAGCTGGCGATGCCCACGTGCGCGAGGATCACGTAGAACGGCCGCAGGGTATGGCTGGCGGGGACGAGTTGCCTGATCTTGACGAGGCCATCGTAGTGCGCATAGAGATTCCCGAGGGAGAAGAGCACGCTAAAGGGCTCCTGCATGCCGAGGAAGCGGTGGAAGGGCCATTTTCCGTGGAATTGTACAACGGGCTCATGGGCGGAGAGGCGTTGCACTGTGACAATGTGCTGGCACGTGTAGTCGCATTCGGAGGCGCAGTTCCAGAGGAGGAGTCGGCGAAGAAGAGCTGGGCGCAAACGAGCAAGAAACAAGTCAACTTCTCGGTACTTCAAATCTCGGTGCCACTGTGCCATCCTAGCTTTGGCATTCTGATTTTGGCTGAATCGTGTCCAAGTTCGAAACGGGAAGATACGGAGCGGATTCGAGGTATCGTGGCAGCGGTGCGAGTAGTGACTTACGAATCGGAGTCTGTTCCTTGCCTGGGCCGCAATTTTCGGACCTGCAAACCTGTCATGTTGTTTAGAAATGCAATGGACGGACCGCGGAAGGAAGACGATTTTGACGTCGTAAGGTGTACGACGTACCTCGAGACATTCTCGGAATGCGGGCGAGCGGTCTCCGACCGAGCCGTGCGCCGCGTCGCAGAAGAACAGCAAGAGGAGGCTGAAGGCGAGAAGCACGCCTCGGGCCTGGCCCATTTGCGCTGCCATCATGAATGCATGTAGGGGACGATCGAGTGAAGAGAGGGAGAGGGAGAGGGTGAGGGTGAGAGGCGGAAAGATAGGTTTAAAGAAGGATCCGTGCTGTCAGGTATAGGTAGGTATGTACCTCCTAACGTACGTAGAGAGAGAGAGGGGATCGCCGTGTGGAGAGGGCAAGCGTCAAAAATTATGTACCTTAGGTAACTTAGTCGATCTACAAGTCAGTCGTCGTCGTTTGGAGCAGGAAGGGTCCAAGAGGCGCAGCCGGCTTGGCACCATGCAGGCGAGAAGATCCAAATCGCATCATTGTTCCCGTATCTGATCAATCTCGTCTTCTTGTCGTCTTCCTCTTTGCCTCGATGGCAGCGACCCCGCGGTTCATTCCCGTTGCCGTTGCACGGTTGGTGTCGATAGCTTCTGACCATCATGCCAGTGCCCCACCCACACAACTTGTCGTTGCTCGGAGCAACCCGCTGCGCTCTCATTGGCTCAAAATCTCCTACCCCCCAACTGTGCAGCAACCGCAACGTCTTGCCGCCAATCCTTTCTGCTCGACGGTTTCATGTACACCATCCAAACACGGCAGCATCAGCTAACTACAACAGATAATTTTTCCTTCGCGATACTTGGAAATCAGGGTCATGGTCAGCTTGTGACACGCACGCGAAGTCGGAAGTTACTTATTTGATTCCTGGGTTGCTCCATCTCTTGACGTTTCGCGACTGCATCAATCGCGTGTATCCTCATCAAAAACGACGCGTCTCTAATGGCGACTGCATCGCCAACGCCAATGGCCATGGCCGCGCCCATTCGAAGAGCTTCACAACGCCAGGCTTTTCGACGTCCATTGTCGCGGCAGATGGTCAGTAGGAGTGAAAGTCAAAAGGCAGCGGCGGCGGCCGTGGCTGCTGCTGCACCTCCTGTCGCCCCGGCTAGCAAATCACCGCACCAAGACTACCAACAAGAGCAGCAGCAACAGTTGCAAGATGATAGCTCAGAGGACGAAATGCCTGTGCCAATGAAGCTGTCTGCTCTGACCAAGGCTTTGTTGCAAAATGACGCACCCGAACCGGCGGAGGAGCCCGCGCCCCCAGCGCCTGTGACTCGAAGGCGGACTAGTGTGCTGAACGACAGCACTTCAGGGACCACAGCTTCTACCCAGGGACGCCGAAGTTTGCGCTCAGGGAGCGCCCAATTAGATGCCCAGCCAGGCGTACCGCCAACTTATGATGATCACGGTGCCAAAGCATACCAAGCAGGTCAGCGTCAAGAGGCAAGTCCTGTTCGAAAACGAGTGGTTCGTTTGGGTGGAGTTGCACAAAACAGCCTCAGCCAGATGGGGCCTGGATCCCGACGTTCAATATCAACATCTCGAACAACTGCCCAGCGATCTTCTGGACCTTCTTCTAGCCGCACCGGTAGTCAGGAGAAGCCAGCAGAACAGGAACCTCAACCAGCACGCGAGCCGCTGTCCGAAGCCAACACGCCCTCGCGTCGTGAGAGAGTCGTGCGAATTTCCATTGGATCCGCCAACCGAAGCAAGATTGGTTCTGCCGGACCCTCACCCGGTCGATCCGCTCTGGACCGGTGCGTGGCCGATCGTTCTCACTTAGAGGCAGAGTACGGCCAGTCGGAAGCTCCTGAGAGCCATGGCAGCGCATCTCGCTATACATCAACGCGAGCTCGCCCCGAGGAAGTGAATCCGCAAAGCTCCATGCGCATAAAGCGAGTCGGCAAGCTGTCTGGAAGTTTCCTAAGCGGGCCTGCGAGACGCGGTCGACGGCGTACGAGCGAGGAGAGCGAAGCAGCTGCCGAGGGCGAGCAGGCCGCACCTCGCATCGAAGAAGAGCGTCAAGCAGCTGATGATGTGCGAGAAGCCTCCAGCTACCACGAAGCCAGCCAGTTCAACTCGGGCAGCCCTGTTAGCGCCTCCCGAGCCGGGCATAGGAGGCATGCGCCGGCAGAGGACCTCATTGCTGATCTGGAATCTTCCAGACGCTCGTCCCGTGGGATGCATTTCGAAGCTCGACGTGACGACGATCACATCACAGTGCCGGAAGAGATGCTTCCCAAACGCATCGAGATGCCTTCGGTGCATGATCAAGAGAACGAATATCACATCAACATGAAAAGATCAGCTAGATCCGCATCAGACTATCACAAGCCCAATGTTCGGCCTCTGAATCCTGCCTTCGAAGTTGGTAGTGCTAACCGTCATGCCTCACCCGAGCGAAGGCCTCTGGCTACCATGGCCAACAATACGCCGCACCGGGCTGCGCCGCCACCTCCCCCGAAAATGTCTGTCCTGGATGCCGCGACATCTGCGGGTGGAGCGGCCACCACAACCCAGTCCAAACAGCGCCGCAACGTTCTCCGAGTCAATGGCAAATGCTACACCAGACTGGAGTGCCTTGGCAGAGGCGGTAGCGCCAAGGTATATCGAGTCACAGCTGAGAATGGAAAAATGTTTGCGTTGAAGCGAGTAGCTTTGGAGAATGCCGACGAGACCATTATCAGGGGCTACAGGGGCGAGATTGATCTCCTCGCGAGGCTCAAGGGTGTAGACAGGGTCATTGACTTGTACGATCACGAGCTGAACTCGGAAAAGCAGTGTCTTACCTTGGTATGCTTTTCTTCTTCTTTTTCTTTACTGTCATCTCATAAGCAAACGTTCTAACTCGATATCAATTACAGCTCATGGAGATGGGTGAGCTAGACCTGAACAAACTTCTCACGAGTCGGCAAAACCCCGAGTCGGCCAAGTTTGACCCCGCCTTTGTGCGATTCTACTGGAAAGAAATGCTGGAATGCCTACACTCAGTCCATCAATACGATGTCGTCCACTCGGATCTCAAGCCCGCCAACTTTGTGCTTGTCCAAGGCCGCCTCAAGCTCATTGACTTCGGCATCGCCAATGCTATTCAAACCGATGAAACTGTCAATGTCCATCGCGAAACACAGGTCGGCACACCCAGCTACATGTCCCCCGAGTCGTTAATGGACGCCAATAACCCTCGCGGAGGACGCATGCCCGGTCGTCCCAAGCTCGTCAAGCTCGGAAAACCTAGTGATATCTGGTCCCTCGGCTGTATCCTCTACCAGATGGTCTACGGACTCCCGCCCTTTGGACACATTGCGAACCAAATGGCGCGCTGTCAGGCCATTGTGAACTGGGACCACACCATCGAATTCCCATCCCGCGCCATGGGCGGGGTATCCGTCCCGGGGTCTCTCATACGGACTATGAGGCGTTGTCTGAATCGGGATCTCCACATGCGGCCTACGTGCGAGGAATTACTCCACGTGACGGATCCGTTTTTGTATCCTGTTGAGTTTAGTGATCGGGCCTTGCCGATTGATGAGGAGCTTTTGGGGCGGATTATCAAGAGTGTTGTGACGAGATGTCGGGAGAGGATGCCTACGGAGGCGGAGAGTGCGGGAAGTTGGCCACAGGCGTATTGGACGAGTATACGGAAGGCTATGGCGGGGAGAGTGTGACGTCACATGTGATGGGCTTGGCTTTTACTCGTTTTGGGTGGGGTTGTTGGTGAATACTACATATTTGTATGTGTATACGTGCTGCAACCGGTGGCGACTTGGATCAGACTTGTACCTGTTTTGTATTCTTGCTTGTTTTGGTTTGGGTATGATTGTTGGATTGGAGTTGATAACTGGAATAGAGGGGAAAGGTCTTGTTGGAGGGACACTTTTGCATATATTGGGAGTAGGGGGCGTTTTTGTCCTAGATGCATTTGTTGTTTGCCTCTTTTCATTCATGGTCATATAATTATAACTTGGGGGTTTTAGGTTGAGTGTTGGTGGTGTAATTTTGTGGAGGGGCTTCCGTTCAAGAAGGGGTGTGTTTTCATAGCATAGCTAGCGTTTGAATATGGTTATGCTTCTTCTTCTACAAATGGATAGATGCCTAGTTCCTGGAGCGGGTGTATGTGCGGTAAGTGTAGGGCTTGGAGGGGGGGAGATGGAAGAATGCGAGGTGGATTTATGGAATGATGTATGAGATGAATTTGTGGGCTGATTTGTTTAGGTTGATAGAAACTCCGGATACGGCATGTGCTTACTTGTAATGCTCGAGGGAACGTGTAACTTCAATAAGGAAGTAATGGCCATGTTCGCAGTACATGTGAGAATGAGACTCGTGGTGGTGAAGTAGGAAAGGTACGTGCGTAATCCAACGCTACCAAGGCTTGACGCGGTAGGATAGATTTGTGCGGTGGTGTCAGGAAACCTATGGTCGGATGACCGCATTCACCACCTGCTTGACACCAAATGAGCGTCCAAGTTGAGCTTGTCAGGGCACAGAAAAGCGTGCGTACTTTGTCTCTTTTTATATCCTACAGCAAGCACAGAGTTCATATCGATACAGTGGGAAACATATCCCTTTCTCTCCCTTTCTCTCCCTTTCTCTCCCTTTCTCTCCCTTTCTCTCCCTTTCTCCAACTACAAAAAATTAAGTTGGCCCCTCCCTTTCCCCTTCGTCATCATCTCAGCGAAATTCATTCCATCCATCCTGTCAGCTTGCCAGCCCATCAGCTTGTGAACGCAACAGATGCATTCACTTTCATACATAACCCCGCCCCCCCCCTCTTCTGGTTCCTTATTTTCATAATTGATGCTTTGAATTGCCTCTGATTAAAATCCCCTCATTTCACATCTTCCAGATCCTTAATTTTGAGTTCAGAAATCCGCAGAAGCGTATGGCGATGCTTGGTCTTGACATGCTTCTTCCGCCGCTGCCTCCGCTTCGTCTTGATCGTTATCCGCATGGGTTCCGCATCCACACCCAGGACCGTAGCCCGGCACTCAAACAGGCGCTCGTCGATATGCGGCGCCCCCTTCATGGTGTAATCGCGGCTGCCGAGGATGCTGGCTCGGTTCAGGCGCAGGACGTCGCCGGGTAGCACGCCCGGCATGCGGACCGGGAGGCGGATCAAATCTCCTTCCTGCACAAGATAGGGGAAACCGTGGATGTGGACGGTTATGTAGTGTCCTGGCTGGGCAGCTAGGATCGGCAGCAGGTTCTTGACGGAGTCTTGGATAGGCGTCGGGGGCGGCGAGGGGTGGCTTTTCTTGAAGGCGATCGGCCGGATCTCATCCCTCGTCGGGTTGCAGGCGTTATTGTGAGGTGGTTGGGCTGGATCGATGATGGGGGTTGTGCTGGTGAAGGCGCGGACGCGACTGTGGTTGGGCAGTGCGGCGAGACGGCTCGTTGACGATGTTGTGATTGTAGGTGCCCGGAGCTCCAGGATGGAGCGAATTAGTAGTCTGCTCATGGCGGCAAGCGCCTGTTGCCGGCTTTCTGCTACCTTTCGATAAGTCGGCCGCCGCCAGTGGTATGAGTTCCTCACGCAGATTTGGTGATCTGCTTTGTGTACCAAATCGAGGCATCTACGAAGTGGCCGCTGCTTCGACGCCAAAAAGTTTAGGCGTTACGTTCCAGGAAGATGCGGAGAAGCGTTGCGCCGTCGTCCGAGCAGCTTTGGTGCGGAAGTGGGTGGGGCCGTGTGGCTGGCGTCTTTTTTTCCCTTTTCCCATCTTTTCGTGGGCTGGTGAACAAGGCAAAGTCTCATCTTCATATCCATAAACAAGTAACTCCCAGAACCCCCGGGAAACCTACAGTCAATATGGTGAGCTAGCATTTATTTTTTACTCTTGAGAAGCGAAACATATCTAACCAATCTTTTCTAGCCTCAAAATGAGTACATGGAAAGGTGGCGCAAACTGCACGGTCGCCGCCTTGATCATGAGGAACGAGCCCGCAAGAGAACCGCCCGTGAGGGCCACAAGTCCTCCAAGGATGCCCAGAACCTGCGCGGTCTACGAGCGAAATTGCATCAGCAGAAGCGACACAAGGAGAAGATCCAGATGAAGAAGCAGATCAAGGCACACGAGGAGCGGAATATCAAGACGGCCGACGAAAAGGAGCCTTCCACCCCTATGCCCTCGTATCTGCTCGACCGAACGAACCCATCTTCTGCCAAGGCCCTCAGCAGTGCCATCAAGAACAAGCGAGCGGAGAAGGCAGCCAAGTTCGCCGTTCCCTTGCCCAAGGTCCGCGGCATCAGCGAGCAAGAGATGTTTAGCGTCGTCAAGACGGGTAAAAAGGTCCATAAGAAGGAATGGAAGCGAATGATCACCAAGCCTACATTTGTTGGGCCAGACTTCACAAGACGCAATCCAAAATATGAGCGATTCATTCGCCCCATGGGTCTGCGATACCGTCACGCGAACACGACTCATCCCGAGCTCGGTGTCACTGTGCAGCTGCCCATTATTGGTGTCAAGAAGAACCCGCAGAACCCCCTGTATACGCAGCTGGGTGTTTTGACAAAGGGTACAATCATTGAAGTCAATGTCAGCGAGTTGGGTTTGGTGACTGCTGGTGGCAAGGTTGTGTGGGGTCGGTATGCGCAGATCACCAACAACCCTGAGAATGAGGGCTGCATCAACAGCGTTCTGCTGGTGTAATGAGAAGGGGGAAAAGGAGTTGAGAACGATGCTGGCGGAGGAGTTTGCTATTTTTTTGATTTTCGATCCTGTCGGTATTGATTTCTTTCTATTGATTATCGCATTGAATGGCGTTGGTGGGCGTTTCTCTTTCAGGGCCAAAACTGAAACCATGAGATGAGATGGACGTAAAAATGACAAGGTCAGGGAAAGAGAAAGGGGAATACTTGACTCGTTGCAACAGTGAACGGGGTGGACTACCTACGTCAAGAAGACATATGTAACGGTCAGCTTGCCAGGCAATGCAACGATGGGATACGAGAACGAGAAAGCTCGACATCGTTTGGTGATGGAAGTAGATGAATACATATAGAAGTAGATGAATACATATACGAGTCGAGGCCCAAATATAGTTTTACAGCACACTGCGTGAGTTTTGCGCCAATAATGAAGGGGACCAGGATGCCGAATCGCAGACTGCGGCGATTAGGCTTGGTTGGCGTGGGTGCCGCTCACTCTGGCGCCAGGGCGGTGACGGGGATAAATTATTTTCTGCCCGACAAAACCTGCCCCAGGTGCGTCCGAATCTAAGTGGACCTTTGGACCCTCGCGAGCTGCCATCTCTTCGAGTCTTCGTCTTGTTGGAACTTGTCGTCGACAGAAGCAAGTCTTTCTGTGCAGTTGCCTCGTTGTGTTTCCGTTTTCCATTTTGTTACAGGTACTCAGTGCACAATGAGCGGCGACAAGACGGATATTGAGCTCGCCGAAGAGCGCATGAAGGCTCTTGCACACAGCGAGCAACACTACTTCAAGAGGTGTGTGATGTTTTTCATGCCGTTTTTTTCCACAGCCCGCAACGGCGCACCACTTGCTAACGGTGAACTCGGTAGCTATGATCACCATGGTACGGCGCACTAGTCCTTCGAAGCCCTCTGGGTTCATTTTCTTTTCTTATCACTTCTGTTTTGCTCCATCAAACGTTGGAGTGTGTCGCGAGATCTTGGACTGACCGTGATCGCGCTGTGCGAGAAAAGGCATCCATGAGGAAATGCTGGTAAGCTTGTGCTTTCTCCTTTTGTCCTCTGCTTTGCGCTGCTGCAAATACATACTACGCGACGAGCAGAAATTTATTTGCTGCCTTTGGCACCCCCTTTTCTTTTCCCATTATTTCTTCCGACCCAAAGTCCACGGACGATGCAACAAAGCGCTGACCCTCCTACCTTTATTGGGGCAAATTGAAATAGAAAGATGAGGTCCGCACACGGTCATACATGAATGCCATTATACAAAACAAGCATCTCTTCAAGGACAAGGTTGTTCTCGATGTCGGCTGCGGTACCGCCATTCTCTCCATGTACGTTACCACACAAGAAGAACGAGTAGGACAGAGGAGGAAAGAAGCCCTAGCAATGCAAACGAATCACAGTACTTACGTATACCTTCCTTAGGTTCGCCGCCAAGGCCGGTGCCAAACACGTCATCGGCGTCGACATGTCGTCTATCATCTTCAAGGCTCGTGAGATTGTCAAGATCAATGGGCTCTCGGACAAGATCACCCTGATCCAGGGCAAGATGGAGGAAATTGAGCTTCCTTTCCCCAAGGTGGACATCATCATCTCCGAGTGGATGGGCTATTTCCTCCTCTACGAGAGCATGTTGGACACTGTTCTTTATGCCCGTGACAAGTACCTCGAGAAGGACGGTCTCATCTTTCCCGACAAGGCCACCATCTTCTTTGCCGGTATCGAGGATGGCGACTACAAGGAGGAGAAGATTGGATGTAAGTTTGACTACGCAGCAGAATGTCTAGCCCGGCACGATTACTCACGCGTGTATCCGTCTAGTCTGGGACAATGTCTACGGCTTCGACTACACGCCTCTCAAGCACACGGCTCTGTCTGAGCCGCTCGTCGACACCGTAGACCTCAACACGACAGTCACAGATCCCACCCCCGTCCTCACCCTCGACCTCTACACATGCACCGTGGCCGACCTCGCCTTTGCCACGCCCTTTAAACTCTCTATCAAGCGCGACGACTTCATCCACGCCCTCGTGGCCTGGTTTGATATTGACTTCACCGCGTGCCACAAGCCCATCCGCTTTTCCACCGGTCCCCACACCAAATACACCCACTGGAAACAGACAGTCTTTTACCTCAAGGATGTCCTCACCGTCCAGAGCGGCGAGGAAGTCTCATGCCACCTGGAAGTCAAGCCCAATGCCAAGAACCGCCGTGACCTGGATATCGATATCCAGTACGACTTCCAGACCGAGGACTCCACGCGATCATCCTCCGGACAGGCCTCGTACCGCATGTGCTGAGAAATAGCTGTGGGAGGAAATGTATGAGATTTAGTAGCCCCAAAAGATCAACGTTGGAATCACCAAATGAGAAGAAAAAAGCACATGAAGAGATGAGGCATGTTTATCACGTGTTTCTTTTCTCATGAGACTCACAAAGGGAAGAACAGAAGGAACATGGAAAGAGGGATCCCAATGATTCAACTCTAGAGAGGAGAACTACTGGGAGTTGTTTCTAGCAGTAGCAAGGCATGCATGTATCATGAGGAGCAAGGTGAGAAATCCGGAAACAAAGACACTTGCTTATGGTGTATATGTATCCTTTTCGGGAATGTGTAAAAATTCAAAGAGCCTTGCTTGTGGCGAATACCATTCGGGGAGAGGGCATGTGAAGCGTGCTACATAAGTGCATTAGAGAACCTCGCCTTGAAGCCAATCAAAGTTTCTCTTACATACTCGTTTGATCGCGTTCCTTGTTCTACTACCGAGAAAACTCCTTTTCATAAAGTTCATGTGCAGGAAAGATTTGTTTCATTCTGGCGGTGGAATTTGAGGGGGGGGGCGAGGGAGCACCTTTTATAGTCGGTTTTTGGGTGGCAGTGCTGTGTGTGTGTGATGTCATGTCAGAAGAGCAACGTTCCGTCATGCTCATTGCTACAACTCGCAATGAAATCATGACCTGTCGGGAAACATAACCCCGAAGCGAGTGTTTGGCCCGAATACCGGCCGGTGGCTCATGGATCCTCCCAAAGCTGTAGACAGCTCACATCACATGTTGGGCTCCTCGTTTCGTTTGTTCCTTTTTCGCAGCACCTGCAGCCGACCAAGGCAAATGAACAAGGCTGCGTGGATCGATCGGGCGTTTCCAGGAAATATTCATCCGGTCAGAAAGAAAAGAATCGGATGCGAGGGCTTTCCGTGTACATATCGACTGTCGAGTCACCTTCAATGATGAAGATATAGGATTACCGTAATGCCGCTCCAAAAAAGCCAATCTGACGTTGACATATCGTAATTTTTCCTCCTGAGCATTCCTACGTAGTTTTGGGTCTAATTCTGGATTTGTATGGTGTCGCTGCCCCGTTGTTTGTTGACAGTTGTATACAATTGTACACAAGAACATTCGACTAGGAAGCTGAGCCTGACCCTTCTGGGATGGTAGCGTTGGGAAAACGCTCACTTTTAATTAACTATCCGTTTGTCATGGGCAGTCATTCACACCTCTCATCTCGTCGTGACTCTGACTCGTGAGACGCACAGCGAAGTTGCTGAGCTTGGGGACTGTCAGGCCGGAATCTTCGCCTGTGTTTCGGTATCAAGGCTCCAAGAGCAACCACATACCTGCAGCATTGCGGCATTGCGGCAAACGTTCGACAAGTGGTGAACAAGTCCGGTTAAGCTGCGACAAGCACAATGGAATTCATCAGTTCATATGCCTTTTCTGGCCGAGGATTTTCTTCATTCGGCTTGTAACCCTGTATTATCTAACATCCGGTCTATTAGCATCGATGTATCTCCCAGGCCACATGACAGCTGCGAAAGAGATTAGCTAAAAGAACTAGCCCTTTTCTTCGCAAACTCAAAGGTCGGCAGAGGGGGAACATTGGTCAACGCAATCGACAGAGGTTTCTTCTTTACAGAGAGACTTTTCGTCAAATGTCCCGTCCTCTTCGTCATGAAGGTCAGCCAAGTCTTCTTCGTCGTTGTTACGCATGTAAATTGTACTGAGCCACTGAATGTCGTTCAAGTTGGCCGCGATGATGATCATGCTTCTCCCATAATCCCAACCCTCGTACCATTCGTTGGGACACCGATTCACATGACTGGCATGGCAAATCGCTTAGCTCATGATGGCGATCACAAGCACAGTGTTTTACATATCAGCCATCTGTGTATCGTAGTATATGTTTCCCCTTTGTTCTGCGTTTCAGCTTCAGATGCGGTATGGAGCAACTTAAAGGATTGTTCACTCCCCGTCGTGAGATAATTCATGTCATAACACACATATTCCACTAATTTTATCATCTCGTCGCAAACCCATCTCCCATGTCTCGTATCTGTGTCGTTGTTGACTCGTCACGTCCGTTCACTACACTCCCTTCAATCACAGATTGCATCCCACGAGGGCTGGTTCTTGTCCATAAAGACCTTCTGACGTTGAAGACACAAGACCAGCTTTACGCCCTTCATCCAACATCAGTCGTCCTACGACCCAAATTGTTGGACAATATGAGCCACCTTCGTAGCCAGTTCATCCGCCTCAGACCGCGTTGCAGCCTCCGCATACACTCTACACACATTCTCTGTACCACTCGGCCTCGCAAACGAGCGCCCCAGGTTATACTTCCCCACTGTGTCATCAATCTCGTTCTGCGCACCGGGGGGGTGACTAAGACGACGCTCCGCATCCGTGGTACAGAAAATGTCCTTGTTGCCCACCTGGATTTGCAGAAGACGGTTCGGAAGATCATCATATATGGTGGCCCACTCCTTGAGAGTCCAGTCGCTGTGCGCCAGGGCAACCTCCACCATGAGCATATCAGAAAAGGCGTCCCCGACGGTCTGATTAATCATGTCACCCACTGCGGAGAGCACTTCGAGGGCGTACTTCTGCGCGGGTGATTGCGGTTCCGTGTTGCGGAAGGATGCGAGGGCTTCGTGGGAGAAGACGATTGTTCCGTGACCGTTGGCCTCAAAGTAGATGCCGACGTCGAACTGGCTGGCCGCTCGGTGGAGGTACTTGACTCCGGTGGGGGTGATGACGATGGGAACGCGCAGTCGCCTCTTGAGGTATGTGGTGCTGGCGCCGTTGGCGTAGGCAGTCTGCACGACGCCCATTTCTAGCTTTCCTTCCAGACCGGCAGAGCGCAACATGTCGTCCATGAAGAGAGCGAAGAGGGTCGAGATTCGGTCGCCGTCTAGCAGAAAGAAGCCGTAGATGGGGTCCAGCCAGTGGTAGATTAAGCGGTCTGCATCGCCGTCTAGGGAACAACATCGTACGTGAGGGGGAGGCTTGTGAGTTAGGGGGGGTTGCTGCCTTGTTTTGACCCAGTCGGCACCGCACTGGCAAGACATGTTAGCTGGTGCATTCGTGCACATCTATCAAGGGATACAAAGCACTCGGCATCAGGAGAATAGAAAAGCAAATGGCCACTTACTTCTCGATTGAGGAGCTCTGGTCGAATGACATCGTCATTGACTAGCTGGACGTTGAAGCCGTTGATGCCCTTGGGAATGTACTTGAGCAGTTCGGCAAGCTTGGGCCCGCCAACACCATTGGCGCAATCGACCGAGAGCTTGCTCTGAATCTTTCTTTCTTTGAGAGCGCGGACAAAGGCACCACCGAGTTTCTTGTAGTAGCCGACCAGGGTAGGATCACCGTAGGCCTCTGGCGTGCCCTCAGTATTGATACACCGGGTGATGTAGTGAAGCTGGGGCGTCGTCACGATCTTATAGTCGGTGTAATCGGTCGCGTTGGCATCCAGAGCCGCAGCAAGAGCCGCAGCAAGACGGTGCCCGGACGGCCGGGTATCGCGACCGAAGATGACGCGGCCGGAGGCGTTGACGTCGATTTCAAGACGCCTCGCCAGGTCCAGGTAGGTGTCGAGGAGCTCCTGATCGGTAGGACAGTTGACGAGCTGTGTGGCATAGTCTTCCCATTCCTTGTCCAGCATGTCACCCATGGGATCGAGAATCTTGACACCGTTATCGGCAGGGGGGTTGTGACTGGCGGTGATCATGACACCAATGGCGCGGCCGTTGAGCTGGCGACTGCGCAGACCGGCCAGCAAACCCACGCGGAAGGAGACTCCGGTGAGCAATTCGGAATCCATGCGAAAACCTGCCGTTCCGTACTGGTAGTCATGGCCGGCGACGATGGGATGCTTGGCTGAAGCCTCGAGAATCCTGTCACAGTCCATAGTCGAGACCGCAGGGTCGGGGACCGGTCGCTGCTTGGGCTCTGCCGTGGGTTGGCGGGGTGGAGGGGGATATCTAAGCATCTCAGAGGTAGCATGTTAGCTGATGAGTACGAACGCCTCGATGAATCGGTGCTGTAAGGAAGAAGCTGGCAAAACTGGGGGCTCAGACTGAATTACCGCCAAGAAGGCGCGGTTGAACGAGATAATCGGGGAGCTTAGCGGGCGTAATGCATGCCTCGGAAGTCGGAAGGGGCCAAGGACAGTCAATTAGTTGTTAAAGGAAAGCTCAACGCGGATGATAGAGAGCAGCCTCTTTTATTGCTGGGTCCTGGTGGGGGGCCGTCAGCGCTGAGCACAACACCTTGATCAATGTTGCCCCTGGGAATGCTATCTATCACCTTAATACTGTAGTCTGTATGTATATGTACATTAAGTCGATACACTAGGGAATTATCACGGCAAGTGTAGGTGGCACATTGTCACTGATTGGAGCCCGGAATGCTCCAAGACCGGAACAATGGAATGGACAAGTGAGGGAGATGAGGGGGCGCCCGCAGCGGCATCTGACGACTTGGCACCGGTGTTGGTCTGGTGTTGATGGCAGCCAACTTGGCCACTAATTTCAAATTTGCTACAGTACATGCAATGATGCATACCCTAGGTAGGTAGTTATACGCTGTGATAGTTGTGGTTTGCGTTGTCTGGCTATCTGGTGTACCGATTTTGTACTGTATCCGGAACGTGGCGGATGAGATCTCCATGTCTTGATGCCCATCGGTTACTGTTGCCTGTTGTGCCGATGAGCCCATCGAGTATCTAGATAGGTCGTCTGATGCACAGTCTCGCCCTAGAATCCCTAGGAGGCTCAATTGGAGGAGCTTAAAAGCACCATTAAGCTGTACAGAGCCTCCACGCTTTACCCGATTTGGAAGCGGAAGTAGCTCACTAACAAGATCATATGTACCTGTACTCTCAAGGTACTTCTTCCCATTGTGGAGTCTACCTATCGCGCATGCACTCCCAGCATACAACTCGAATACTTCCATTGAACTAAATTCAGGCCTCTGAGCCGGAAAAATCTGCAACGTACTCCAATGTATCGAAAGAAGTACCTCGACATGCAGGTTTGTACCGATGAGTTGCGACGTCCAAATCGGGTAAAGCGTTGGGGCAGTTGCCAAAATCCTTACAGATAGCCCTCGTCTCGAGCCATGATGCCGTTGGTGGCATCTGGCCGGAAAGGCAGGGCTGTCTTTGAAGTTTGACGTCCTCGTCGCTCAATGCCTTTTCCATTCAGGGGCAAGTGCCAGCGAGTACATATGTACCTACTCCGTATGTACCAGGTATAGCCTATGGCCCTGTAGGTATGTACATACATACCTAACCTTGCGAGGATTGTGATTTGTGTGGGTGAAGCACGTGCTTTCGTGACGCCCCCACTGGTCTTATCGCGCCGCCACGATTCCCGCCAACACGGCCTTTGCGCCAGGATTCAGGAACCCATCCTCACCAACTTGCTCGAGCCTTGCTGCTTTCATCATCTCTGTATTTTTTTGGACGCTTCTGCTTTCACCTTTTTTGGAGGCACTTGTTTCTTTCGCGCAACCTCACAAATATATCGCTCCAAGCTTCCCACCACTTGCTTTGTTGCTGAGAACTCGATGGGGCTTCCACCACGGAGCCCGTCAAGTCGGCTGCCATGACCGAAGAGCAATGCGCCAATTCCCAATTGCTGGTCTGGGTCAAAGAATGGCTCGATAATGCGCGAGAGCGAAACAGTAAAGGCATCACCACCTACCGCAACGCCTACGAATCTCTCAAGGCCTGTCCTCTTGTGTTCCAGCATCCTGCCGAGTTGCAGCAGCTTAAGGGTTTCGGTTCCAAACTATGCGAGCGCCTGACTGACAAGCTCAAGCTGCACTGCCAAGAAAATGGCCTCCCCATGCCCGAGCACCCTCAGTTGAGAAAGGCTGCTGAAAGAGCGCAGAGGGAACAGGCGGAAGATGGCCCAGCGACCAAGAAGCGCAAGACGAGACAGCCCAAAGCATATGTCCCTAGCTTTCGTTCTGGAGCGTATGCTCTCTTGATCGGTTTAGCTACTCTCTCGGATGACGGTTTGGCGAGCATGACGAAAGCAGAGCTTATTGAGATATCACAACCTCATTGTGACGCCTCGCTTAGCGTCCCCATTGATACAACAAAATTCTATACAGCGTGGAACTCCATGAAGACGTTGGTCCAGAAGGAGCTTGTTTATGAGAGAGGGAGACCTTTGCGACGGTATGCACTGACGGATGAAGGATGGGAAGTTGTGCGACGCATTAAGGAGACACAGCAATTTGCTGCGGATGTTCAAGCAGGTGGTGCCGATCGAGACTCGAAGGCTATTCGACCACAAGCTCCTCGACCCCAAGCCGTCCGACAGGCAGCTGCTCTACCACAAGCTGTTTGGCCCAAAGCAGACGATCGTGCCATACGATCTCTTCCTGGGCGGTCCCCGTCTCCTGATGTGATCATTATGGATGACTGTGCTGGTCCCAATGAGCTCGAGTCTATGGCGGCTGAGGTCATGATCGATGACTCTTCATTACCCAACTTTAAGCCCATCACGCTGCCCCCGGGATCATTCACTGTGCGTTTGGTCCTGGATGTCCGGGAAGTGAGGGCCAAGACGGACCGTGATTACATGCAAGAAGAGCTTGCCAAGCAACATGCCACTCCCATCATGAGGAGTCTCGAAGTCGGCGACGCCCAATGGATAGCAAAGTGCCACGACCCCACACTCCTCCCACGATTAGGGGCTGAAGGCGACGAGGTCGTTCTAGACTGGATTGTCGAGCGGAAGCGCATGGACGACCTGATTGGAAGTATCAAAGACGGGCGATTCCACGAGCAAAAATTCCGCCTAAATCGCTCAGGCGTCCAAAACGTCATCTACATCATTGAGGACATGACCGTTGACTCCCAGACCTGGCAGAGATTCGAGGAATCCGTTTATTCCGCCATAGCGTCCACGCAGGTCGTCAATGGGTATTTCGTAAAACAGACTACCAAAATGGACGAGACCGTCAAGTATCTGTCTCGATTAACCAAGATGCTCAAGAAGAAATATGAGCAGCAGACGTTGCGCGTGATTCCGTCCAAGTTGATCACCGCGCAGAACTATCTGCCTCTGATGGAGCACCTGCGCCGTACTCGGCCATCGCAGGGATACTACGTAACTTATGCGGTCTTTGCTTCGCTGTCGTCCAAATCCGAGCTCATGACCGTGCGGGATGTCTTTTTGAAGATGCTGATGAATACGAAAGGCGTGACGGGTGAGAAAGCGCTCGAGATTCAGAAACGCTGGCGCACGCCGCGTGAGTTTGTCAAAGCCTTTGAGGCGTGTGGGTCGGGCCTAGAGGGCCAGAAACGCAAACATGAGCTGGTCTCTAGTCAACTCAGTCACTTGGTCGGACGGAAGAAATTTAGCAAGGCATTGAGCCAGAAGATTGCTCAAATTTGGGGCGATGCCTAAAGGGCGCGCAGCACACACGTTGTTATATTTTGCTACTCGCGAGGATATTGTGGCGAAAGAATCCGTTGCTGATGAGCGTAATATTTGGCTCCGAGATATCATCTCCTTTTACTTCATACGGCGATAGACGCGCAAGAGCGTTCATTGTAATCGCTCATCAAGTTTTCATCTGTTTCCAAGGACTGAGGGTGGAGGCCATCCATGCTATCATGAAACCCAATACCAGATCTATTATGCATTCACATACAACGTGATGCCTCTTGTACGGGCTTTAATCTCAAACTGCGATACAAACTACTCAACTACTTCTTTTGTTGCTCCAAAATCCGCTGCACCATCTTCTCCAACAACGGAACAGATGCATCACCACTTCCCGCGCCTAATATCCCCGCCAGCGACTTCTCCGCATACTTCGCCATCATATCCACCTCAATATTCACAGTATCCCCCTCCTTCTTCTGCGCCAACACAACCCGCTCCTGGCTGTACGAAATCAGCATAATCTCCCACCATCCCTCCGCGTCATCCACTTTCGTAACCGTCAAGCTCGTCCCATCAATCGCAACGTATCCCTTGAAGATGATGTACCGCAGCATATCCCTATTCTTAGGACGGAACCGAAACGTCAGCGCGTTGCCGTCTGGTGTCACGGATAGGATCTCGGCGGTGGTATCGACGTGGCCCTGCACGTAGTGCCCTCCCATGCGTGTATCTGCTCGCACGGCGCGCTCTAGGTTGACGCGGCTGTTTTGGGCGAGAGTGCCGAGGTTGGTGATGCGGAGGGTCTCGGGCGCGACGCCGACTTGGAAGGCGCGGCTTGTGAAGGAGGTGACGGTGAGGCAGCAGCCATTGACGGCGATGGAGTCGCCATCGTGGCAGTCCTGGAGGAGGGGCGAGGAGGAGGGGATGGCGAAGGTCATGGTGGTGCCGCCGGTGGAGTCATTGGGGTCGAGATGGGAGATGACTGATGCTGTTAGTGGTGCGTTTGGGACAGGAGGGAGTGGTAGAGCTTACCTCCGATTTCTTCAACGATGCCGGTGAACATGGTGGGTGTGGATGTGTACGCGCAAACACGTGCTCTGAGGTTAAAGCGTTTGGGAGGGAGGCTTCAGTGCCTCAAGGCGAAGTGAGTGACGATATGGATTGCGAAGGCTGGGCTGGTGGAGAGATTGTCCAGGATTCCAGAGTGCTGCAATCAGTGTGGTTTATGTATCTTCTCGGTCCAAATGATAAATAGCCTAACCAGTAAGTAGGCTAGTAAGATCGGGAGGTATTGCACCAGTCAACCTGCGATTGACACTGCTATGTATTCCTTCTTGCTGCTTCAAAGCCGACGACCTCAGTGCGCATGGATGGTCATCCAGATTCTGTGACGCCCCGCCAATTACACTGGAGTACATAATTGGAGTCTGGAGGGGTATTGCCAGGGGAGCTATCGATAAGACTCGCCCCACCCAAAATTTTCCGGCCAAGCTTTTGATCTTCATCACGGCCGAAGGGAGAGGTCTCTGGAGAATGCGCCTGAGCTTCACATCATTTGCAAGTCACATTCTTGAACCTTCAACAACACTCTCTCTGTCCGTCCCGTTCAATTCTGTTGCATCTTCTCGTAATATTTTTCGACTACCACAAGCGAATCGCAAGATACACACAAATATTCACAGCAACGAAGCCACTCAGCTTCCCCAAACCGACGCAATGGCGCCCAGCCGCCCCGAAGCCAACAAAAAATCGCAAACCCCCGCCAGCCTCCTCAGCGATGCAGACACACAATTTGAAGTTGGCAACCTCGATGCCGCCATCGCACTCGCCTTAAAAGCCCTCGACGAAACAGGCCCCGGAGGAGACTTTGAGCTCCGCGCTCTCAACTCCCTCGGCACTCTGCTCGTCGAATCCGGCGACATCGAAGAAGGCCGCACCTACTTTGAGCGAGCCGTCGCCCTAGACTCCGACGGCATGACAGACGAGAAAATTGGCGGCGGCCCCGAGAAATTCCTTTTCCTAGCACAGCTCAGCGAAGAGGGCGGCCAAGACAGCGTGCACTGGTTCGAAAGAGGAGCCTCCACCCTAAGAAAACAGATCCAGAACCTGACCAGCCTACCGAGCCGGACGACCGATCAAGAAGCTTCTCTTTTGGAGAAGCAGCAGAAGCTGGGGGGTGTGCTCTGCGCCGTTGCAGAGGTCTACATGACAGATCTGTCGTGGGAGGCTGACGCGGAGCAGCGATGCGAGACTCTAGTTACGGAGGCGATGATGATTGCACCGAACGCGCCGGAGACGTGGCAGACTGTTGCGAATGTGCGTATTTCGCAGCTGCGGTTTGATGAGGCGAAGAAAGCGTTGCAGAGGAGTTTGGAGCTTTGGCAGGACTTGCCGGCTGCGCATCCGGATGTTCCGGCTTTTCCGAGCCGGATTGCTCTGGCTAGACTGCTGCTGGAGACGGAGATGGAGGAAGAGGCGCTCAAGGTTCTGGAGAGGCTTGTTTCGGATGATGATCAGAGTGTTGAGGCATGGTATCTGGGTGGGTGGTGTCTTTACATGTCGGGTGAGAAGCAGAAGGCTAGTCTTGAGCCGTCGGAGGCGGCGGCGACAGAGGCATGGAAATCAACTTGGTCCACGGCGAGGAAGTGGCTGGCACAGTGTCTCAAGCTGTATGCCCGGCTGGACTACGAGGACGAGAGGTTGGGAGAGCATGCTGTTGAACTGTTCCAGAGTATCAATACCGAGCTGGGTGAGATGCCTGAGGGGGAAGAAGACAATTGGGAGGCGTCGGGAGACGAGGACGAGGATGTAGATGGCGATGAGGATGAGGAAATGGAGGGCTGAATTTTGGGGTTAGGCTGGATATAAAGAGCTGTGAGGATGGAAGGCCTCGACATCTTTTTTTTTTTTTCCCTGTTCCTTTCACTTGCCCTCGTGCAATCTTCTTTGATCATGTGATTTCTTTCACAAGGCATATTTTTCCTGCTTGTGGCATCGAGATGGCGTTCTTCTCGTTTTGGGGTTTTGGGGTTCTGGGGTTCTGGGGTTTTGGGGTTTTGGGGTTTTGGGGTTTCGGGATAGATTGTCTTTGGAAAAGGCTTGGTTCGGCAAAAGTTGGACAGACGGGGGATAGACTTCTCAAGACAGTGTTTCCATAGGTATCGTGCCGTTTCAGTGGTTCAAATAACTAAGTACTCGCGCGAATGCTTCTAATCAGATGCCTGGCCTTCCTGACGTTGCTCTTTAGATTCAGAGCCTGATGAGACCGTTTTGTGACCTACTACCAATGATCCCAGAACTCCAGACAGAAAATGCATTCAGTTCGTTGGCCCTTTATCTGGGGCTACATCCGAGGTCTTACATCCAGAACTTCTCCATGTAGTGCGTACTTCCAACACAGTCCGCTTCACGTCTCCACGGCAAGCTTCCCCACGGCCCCCGTCGGAACACCATCCTCATCATCAATCTCCTCATCCGCATTGCCCGCCAAGCCCCTCTGCCACAATTGCCTCCCCGTCAACTTCACCGGCTCCTTGATCTTTGCCTTCTTCAAATCCGCCAGCCTCTCCTCCTCCTCTTTTCTCTCCCGCTCCTCCGTCTCTTGCATGAACCCTTCTCGCCACTTCAAAAACGTCTCAGACGTGACCTGTGTACCGTGAAACTTCTTGTTCTCCTCCATCTCGGCGGCCTGGGCGAGTTCCTCCTGCACCTTGGCCACGGTGTCCTTTCGCTCCTGGATCATAATCACGGCGTTTTCTTGGATGGTCGACACGATGGCGAAGATCATAGCCATGCCGAGGTTTTCCTGGATAATCCCCTGCGCTCCGGAGAGGAGCTGGTCTCGGTCATTGCTGATGTTGAAGTGCTCGTGTGAGGGGGCGTTGGGCGCGCCGAGGAGGTCGAGGTGGGGGGCTACATCGGGGTAGTCGCTCGGGTAGCGGACTTGGAGGAGGAAATGCGGTGCTTGGTCTTCTTCTTCGTCAGGGATGTCTAGTTTGATCGAGACTTGGAATTCGGACTCGGATAGATCTATCAGAAATATCACTCAGGTTAACATAGCGAGCTTATAGGAGGCGATGCTGAACTCTTTCGCAGATGCGAGGGTTGCGCAGTGGGAGGTACCTGTGATTTCCTCGGGGAAGATGGACTCGAGGACCTCGCGCTCCTCAATTTGTTCTTCGCGACCCATGGCGAAGGAATGTACGGGAGCTCGCTGGAAACCCAAATCTCGAACAGAGATTTCTGAGCTCTAACCATGGGAAACGGGGCCAGATTCGTATGTAGAGAATGGGTTCGTCGTTGTCACGTTTTCCTGTCGGTGTTGCGCCGCTGCTCAGTTGTCACGGTGGGGTTTGATTTGTCCTGCCGCCGGTGCCGTCAGCCTTTTTCAGGATAGCGCAGTACTCACCGCTCGGCAGATTTTCCAAAAAAATTGGGCAGCCGACTAATAAAGGCGGCGGAGGACGAGAGTTTGCCGCAGAAAGCGATCGGCATACATGATACCAGTAGTCTACGTTCTCGTCACGTCAGATTTTCTTTCTTCCGGCCAGCCCTCAAATACGACTGGTTTTGTTTTACGGCACATCATACCGAAATGGCTGCTAAACCCGTTGCCGCTGGCAACAAGAGGAAAGCCATGCCCAGCGGACCCAATGCGAAGGGAAGATCTGATTCGAAGAAGGCTCGTATTGAAGAGCCCAAAGCTCGGAAAACTGCGCCAGCTTCAAAGGCCGATGCGTCAACTTCAGATTCCGAGGATGGTGGAGTATCACTGAACGACATCAATGCAAAGAATGTCAACACCAAGGCGGGTGCTGGCGCCAATGCTGACAGTTTTGATCGCAGTAAGTCGCTTGAAAGGCCTTTTCCTCTTCTCAATTTTTTATCCTCTGTACCCATGCTGACCTCACACGCGCTTCAGCTGGATTGAATTCAAAGCAGTCTCACGCGAAACAGAAGCAGTTGGCGCTGGAGCGAAAAGCCGCCAAGCCGTTGGCCGACGAGGTCCAGCGCACCAAGAAGATCTGGGAGAGATTGAGATTGAAGTCACATGTTCCCAAAGAGGAACGACAAAAACTGGTTGAGGAGCTGTTTGGCATCATCACTGGCCGTTGCAAGGATTTTGTTCTCAAGCATGACGCTGTCCGAGCCGTTCAGACAGCAATCAAGTATGCCACGCGTGATCAGAGAAAGCAGATCGCTCGAGAACTGGAGGGAACATATGCTCAGCTCGCTGAAAGCAAGTATGCCAAGTTCTTGGTAGGAAAACTACTCGTCCACAACGACGACGAGATTCGGGACTTGGTGATTCCCAACTTCTACGGTAAAGTCCGCAAGCTCATCAACCACGCCGAGGCTTCCTGGATTCTCGACGACATCTACCGAACTGTGGCCACCAAGGAACACAAGGCTGTGCTTTTAAGAGAGTGGTACGGACCGGAATTCAGCATCAAGGAGCTGACCAAGGGCACCAAGCCGACTTCGGATCTGAAGGAAATCCTTACGGCCGAACCCGGCAAGCGGGGCCCCATCATGAAGACTCTGTTGGACATGATCAACTCCCTCGTACAGAAGCGTATGACGGGCTTCACCATGCTTCACGACGCCATGCTGCAGTATTTCCTTAACGTCCAATCTGGAAGTGAAGAGTTCAATGAGTTTATCGAGTTGGTCAAGGGAGACGAAGGCGGTGATTTGCTGAAAAACATGGCCTTCACCAAGTCCGGCGCTCGGCTGTCATGCCTCCTCCTGGCCTACGGTTCTGCCAAGGACAGGAAACAGTATCTAAAAGTCTACAAAGATACCTATGTTCTCATGTCCGGCGACGTATACGCCCACACAGTCATTTTGACGGCCTACGATGTGGTTGATGATACCAAACTCACAGCAAAGTCCATCTTCCCCGAGCTTGTCGGCGACAACGCAGACGAGACTACACAAAATGTTGTTGGTGCTGTTAACAACCCCTACGCTAGAACAACCTTCTTGTATCTATTTGAGGGGCTTGCCAAGTCTCTGTTTCCTCCCAGTCATTCATTTGACCTTGACACCTTGGCCGAAGTCCACGAAATCCGCAAAACGACGAGTAAGAAGGATGAGGACGTCCGCCGACAAGAGCTCGCCACTGCTCTCTCGCCGTATCTGATGCCCGCCATCGAACAAGGCGCTCTAGATTTGACGTCTACTGCTTTCGGATGCCAGTTCGTCACCGACGTCCTCTTGTCATCATCCACCCATGAGAAGACTGCCGCGCTGCAAGCGATCGCCCGAGCCGCTGCCGGAGATCCCAAGGAAGCACCCGCCGAGGACGACATGGCGCGGCCTCACATCTCTGCTACCTCCTTCGGCGGTCGCATGCTGAAGTCCCTGATTCAAGGTGGACGATTCGACAAGGCCGTCGGCAAGATCATCTTGTCCGACCCACCCCTCAACTTTGCCGATATTCTTTGGCCAGTCGTCAAGGACTACATCATGGACTGGGCCACGGGGCCAAGCTCCTTTGTTGTGGTCGGCTTGACCGAATCAAATGACTTTAGTAATGTCGAACAAGTCAAGAAGACTCTGAAGAAGAATAAGAAGGTCCTCGAAAAGGCTGCGACGGAGATGACGCCCGAGCAGGAAGCTGCCAAGGCGGCTCAAGAAGAAAAGAAGGCCGATAAGGGGAGAAACAAGGGGAAGAAGAAGTTTGAGGCGCCTGTTGGAAATGCGGGTAGTAAGCTGCTACTGGAGAAGCTTTGAGGTTATTTTGGGTGGAGAGCATCCTCAATGTAATTTTTTTGTCTGATTTGTTTTTTCTCATGTGAACGAAATGGGGTTCTTTCTGATGAGCATTCTGTGGCTTGCTGTGGACTGGGTATTATTTTACAGAAGGACGAGTCGGCGTTTATATTTACTTTTGTACAGATCTTTTGCTCTCGCGTATGGTCTGAGCGTCCGTCCGACATGGAGTAAGTTAGTCGATCTTCATGATCTCGCTCATCAATGCATGAATGCGGGATGGGCCGTTATACCCAGGTACATATAGGTAGGTAGGTACATATGTATGTACAAACCTGGTGCCATACCCCTGTCCTTGATTAAATGTGTCTGTTCCCCCGTCTTCAGCTCCGGGATGAACGCAGTCCTCGAACATTAGAAGATACCCAACACTCAGGGAACTGTGCTCTACGGCATAAATCATACCGTCATTGCCATTGCCTCTCATGTCCATTATTTTCGATCTTTCCCATCTCATTCAATCAGTAGGCTTGTCACTTGACGATAAGTGCTTTCCCATCGACACAGCTCATTCCGCAACCTCCAAGCCCCAGGACATAAAACGCGCAACAGCAGCCCGCTTCGCACAACGGACTGGGCAATAAGGATATGGCATTCGTGAAGGCGGAGAAGTGGTCATTTCGGTCCTTGCCACCTTGTCGTTGTTGGTTGTGTCGCCGGCCGGGTTTACTGAAGGTAACCTGCAGAACAGCAGGGTTCGTCCCCATCGCGCAATCAACATTTTCCCAGAATCCTACCTACGTAGTTGAAGAAACTTGCCTTGCCCGGGCACATACCACTTACTTTCAGCATGAAACTATTATTATTATTGCCGAGCTGGGTTTTCCTGTCCCGGCTGAGCCAACTTACGCCTCGACAGGGGTGTATCTGAAATGTAGAAAAGTAGGATTGGTCCCCGACTCTGCTCCAGTGCGATGAGACGAGAGATTCTGATGCGGAAGACAGCTGGCCTTGTCTGAAACCGAGAAAGTCGTCCTACCTATTCTATCATTTTGAACGTCGGGTTATTTTTCCATGGTTCGACGAGATCCTCGGCCGGCGTGTGAAACAAAATTTGCCTATTTGAGCTGGACTTATGACACAAGAGAAGGCGAGTCATCATGGCGACGGAAAGCATCATATGCCCTCCTGGATATGGATACAATGATTGTGAAGAAGATCTTTCGTGTTCGCCCTGGGTTTTTTGCAGCCAAATTTCGACGACAACTTCAACTGCGCGGAGTCCGACGAGTACGATGGAATGGCCTGGCGCTTATTCTTCATCTTCGCGTTCTACTTCTCCTCTTCCTTCTCCCTCTCCCGCGAGAAAGGCCGACTCGGGCGTTACGCATACTATTCCGAACAGTTCACTCGTCACAGTCACGAGACACGGCGTGGTATTTTCAGAGTCACCGTCATCTGAGAAAGCGGCTGCTTCACGAGGTCTATGCTCAACATGCGCTCCGACATCTACCTTTACGAGCTCGCCGTCAACAGATGTATCAGAGAGGGGGAGTCCCTCAGCAGAGGCTATCGCGGGAGCAGCAACAGCAGCGGCCATCATCATCATTATCATCATCATCCTCTCCATTGGTAAATCTGAACTAATACTGGTGTTTGTGTTGAGACGAAGGAAAAAGCACCGAGCGAGCTGTGATGCGAGTGAGGCGGAGACACTGGGTTCCGATTCAGGAGCCACTGGGTCTGAGAAATCGAACTCTCTAAAAGATGCGTTCTCGTTCTCGCGTATGAGCAAAGATCCGTTTGCTCCGTTTGGGGGTAGGTGAAGCGTTTACATTTCACACCCTTATTTTGACTTCCAAATTGGCATCACAACGTCCATTGTGATCCCAGATCAGATCATCAGAACGAAGGAGACCAACTGGATGGTAGACTGATGAGCAAAGTGTATCGTGATATCGTGAATGCTGACCTCTTTGTTTCCTTCATTTTGGAAGGCCGAGCAGATAACCCCGATTATCCATACCGTCCATCGACCGGTACATTTGAGCTGGACGGTGTGGCCATCACTGTTGTCGAACTTCCCGCGACGAGCATTCCGGAGATGCCGGACACAGTCAAGACGGTCGCAGCAGCACCTGACGAGGCTTCCGATCCAGAGATAGTTAAGACGGCCGCGAGAGCACCCGATAAGGCTTCTGAGTCGCGCACAGCTCCTCCTACACCGGAGCCGGCTGCTACGCTTGCCTCACCATCAAGTCCGCAGGGGAAGATAGTATACGTGAATCAATGGAATGAATACAAGGCCGTGGCAGCGGGGGAGGCATCTGGCTGAGGATAATGAGCTTGAGATGGTGAGGTACCGTTGAACGATGCAAATGCAAATAATATCAACACCAAGGCGGATGCTGGCGCTAATGCTCAAAGTTTTGATCGCAGTATTGAGTACGTCGCCTGAAAGGCCTATTCTACCCCTTTCCCCTTTTCTTTTGTGCCCATGCTAACGTCACACGCGCTTTAGCTGGTTTGAGCTCAAAGAAGTTTCACGCGAAGCAGAAACAGTTGGCGATGGAGCGAAAACCCACCAAGCCGATGGCCGACGACTCACGAGGTTCAGCGGCACCAAGTCGCGTGTGATTTGAGCGTCCACATCGGCATAGAATACGTAGTCGATCTGTCATGATCTCACTCGGTCTGTGGACGCGGAATGGACCATTCCACATGTTTTGCGATATAAGACCTGGTGCCACACCCTTGTATGTACTGGAGTTACTGTGTTTGTTTCTGCGCCTTCAGATCCCGCCCGGGCAGGAAATGAGATCATGGGATGAACGCAGTCCTTGAACATTTGAAGATAGCAAGAAGAGAGATGCGCTCTACGACGGCATAAGCCATATCATCATTGTAATTGCCTCTAATGTCATTATTTCCGATGTCATTAAATCAGTAGGTTTGTCGCTTGACGATGAGTGCTTTCCCACTAGCACAGCTCATTCAGCAACCCCTTCAAACCCCAGCACTGATTTCCACAACCAACTGAGCAATAAGGTCCTCGCATTCTTGAAGGCGGAGAAGTGGTAATTTCCGTCCTTGCCGCCTTGTTGTTGTTGTTGTTGTTGTTGGTTGTGTTGCCGGCCGGGTTCATTGAAGGTACCTGCAGAACCAACGCTGGAAACGAGCAGGGCTTCATCCCCGATTCCCCGTCGCGCAATCAACATATTCCCAGAATCCTAGTTGAGGAATTTTCCCAGCACATGTCACTTATTTTGAGCATGAAGTCCTTATTATTGCCGGGCTGGGTATTTCTGTCCCGGCTGAGCCAATTCATATCCGACAGGGGTGTGTTGGGTAGAAAAGTAGAACAGGCCCCCAATCATGCTATGAAGTCGAGGCAGTGCGATGTAGCAGGATATTCTGATGCGAAAGACAGCTGATCTTTTCTGAAACTTTGGAAGTCTTCCTACATATTTCTTTGAGTGTCGGTTTGTTGTTCTTGTTGTTCCATGGTTCGCCGGGATCCACGGCCGGCGAGTGAAACAAAAGTCGACTATCTGAGCTGGACTGACGAGTCACGGCGCAAGAGGAAACGAGCGATAATGCCGACAACAGTCAAATGCGATTACGGCTATGTATAGGTACTACTCCTGCCAGAGCGGCAAATACGAAGGATGTCCCGATCAGAATCCTTGCTGGCTTTGAAACAGATTCGACGACAAGTTCGACCGCGTGGACTTTGATGAGTACGATTGAATCGCCTTGAAACTTCATCATCTACGTCTTCATCTTCGTCCACATCTTCGTCCACACCTTCGTCTGCTTTTTCATCTACATCTTTATCTACATCTTCATCTTCATCTTTATCCCCTTCTTTTGCTCCCACTCCCTCTCCCTCCCCCCCTCCCTTTCCTCTGAGAAAGACCGACTCAAGCATTACGCATACTATTCCAAACAGTTCAGTTGTCACGGCCACCAGACACACCGTGGCAGTTTCAGAGGCGCCTCGCTCGACGAGCTCACCGTCGTCTGTGACCGGGAACACCACATCTGAGAAAGCGGCTACGTCACCCACTCTATGTTCAACATGCGCTCCGACGTCTACCTTTATGAGCTCGCCATCAGCAGATGTCTCAGAGGGAGAGCCCCTCGGCAGGGATTATACCGGGAGCAGCAGCAGCCATCACCATTGTATTTATACTGGTATTTGCGTTGAGGTGGAGGAAGAAGAATCGAGTGAGCTGTGATGCGACTGAGGCGGGGCCACTGGGTTCCGATTCAGGAGCCACTGGGTCTGAGAAATCGAATGCTAAAAAAGATGAGTTCTTTCGTATGAGCAGTGATCCGTTTGCTCCGTTTGGGGGTATGTAGGTGAAGCCTTTATATTGCCCCCCTTTCTTTTGGCTTCCAAGTGGGCAGCACAACGTCCATTACGGTGATGTCAGAAAAGAACGAAAGAGGTGCAACTGGATGGTAGACTGATGGTCGAGTATATCGTGATGCTAACCTCTATGTTTCCTCCATTTTGGCAGGCCGAGCAGATAACCCCGGTTATCCATACCGTCCATCGACCGGAACGTTCGAGATGGACGGTGTGGACATCTCTGTTGTCGAACTTCCCGCGGCGAGCATTCCGGAGGTGCCGGACATAGTCAAGACGGCCGCAGCAGCACCTGATGAGGCTTCTGAGTCGAGCACATCTCCACCTACACCTCAGCCGGCTGCTACGCTTGCCTCACCGTCGAGTCCAAAAGGGAAGATCACATACGTGAATCAATGGAATGAATACAAGGTCCTGACAGCGGAGAAGGCTCTGGCAGCGGAGGAGGCTGTTGCTATAAAAGATGAGCTTGGGGAGTAAGATACCATGGGAGGCCTTGAAATGAGACGTCGCCCTGTACGATACCGTTGGTCGAATTCGAACGGTATATTGCAACAAAATCTCGCAATAGAAGCATTAAATGTCGTAGCCTCGCGCGGATGTTCCCTCTTTATGAGAGAGAGACACACATATTCGGAACGGGCCAATCACCGGAACCTCGCTCAACCAACGCAGGAGATTTCCGCACACCCAACCAACGAACACCGGTGGCAACTTGCAAGCAGATTGTTGAGAGTGAGACATCCAAGGGCGACATGTCACGCAGGTGGTCGGTTGGCTTCTGAGGCGTTGCCATTACGCTGATGGTCCGTGACCGCTGCTTCACGACGGTTCATAGCCCCGCACTTCTGCACGTAAACTGCCCTCCTGATCAAACAAGAGCCAAAGTCCCTCAGGAGTCAGAACATGACCATGATGCCCTTTTTCTTCTGGGCATTTCTTGACTCATCCATCTCTTGCGCCGCTGCTGCTACGGAAAGGGTCTGGTGGACTTGGTTCCCGCCCTTGCGATAAGAGGAACAGAGGGAAACTACTCGATCGTGTTGTGTTGTCTTCACGTTCAAAACATAGGCTTTAAGAGAGGCTTCACAGCAGACACGCGATTTTTTGAGACGCCTACTCCTTCTTACCTGGAGTGACATGATCGCAATCATGGCACTGTGGCCAGTTGCGCTTCTCGCGGTAAATAAAACATAGACCTACAAAAACACATACGACATCAAAGACATCAAAGACATTGAGACGTTGTCGATCTGACTTGAACTCTCACAGGCAACGCTTTTCTTACTAGGAGTAGCAATGTTTGTTATTCCCTTGTTTTTCTCCCCATCACGAACCTATTCGCACCTCTCGACATAAACAAACATAAGAGCCAAATAACAAAAGACAACTAACGCAGTCAACTCACAAGCTACCAACACATCAACTCAGCGACTCTCTCCCTCCCCATCTCGCCATCCATGACCATCCCAACCATCCTCCTCCCCCTCCTCGCCCTCACCAACGCCCTCGCCTACCTCCGCCTCTCCAGATCCCAAAAGCGACACCACGCGCTCGTCGCACGAACTCTACAGGCCGTCCAGGCTCTCTTCACCACCGTTCTCGCCACACTGCTCTTCTCCAAAATAGTCCCTTCCGCGGTGCGCACCTGTCTGCTGTCGACTATCTGGCAGCGCATGTTTCGCGGCCACGACGCGGATGCGATTCGCCGGATTCAGGATGAATTCAACTGCTGCGGCTTCAACACGGTGTATGATCGGGCGTGGCCATTCCCGGACCATAAATCTGCGGGGAGGTGTGCGGGAACGTATGGACGGACGGTGGCATGTGTGCAGCCGTGGACGAGGACACTGCAGCGGAATGCTGGTCTTGAGTTTGGCATTGTTGTTGCGGTGGGACTCTTTCAGGTGTGTTGACTTTTATCTTTCTCCTGGTTGTTTCTCCTTGTCTGTCAAGCGCCGGATAGAAAGCTCCTGAGATCTTTTCCAACGGTGTTGCTGATACAGGGGGTTTTGTCTGTATAGATTGCAATGTGGTTGCTGAGCGAGTCTGGCACCTTCCAAGATGGAAGCAGGGCGCGGCCGAGGGGGCTGATTCATTATGGAACTATCGATGGACCTGAGGGCGCGAGGCTGCTTCCTGGCGTTGTGGGGGACGAGGAGGGTGAAGCTAGTGAGGACGCGACGAATGCTCGGCGAGACGTCGATGGTGAAGAGGCGGGAGAGCAAGTCCCTAGAGGATGTTCAAACGGCGTCCCCGTGCAAAATGGTGTGTCGACCCAGGACAATCCCTGGCATTAGAGCAGCAACCGAGTGGGATTTGCGCCGGTAGAGATGAGTTCACTCTCACTCAGGTCGGCGTGGTGGACGCGACAAACAGAAGCTACAAGAGCAAAGAGGCGGCAGAATGTGACGTCGAAACGCGTTTGACTGAATGTGTAGATGTTGTGCATATAACACTAAGTGTACATTCTTCGTGAAGCTATAGCAGCTGGCTAGTTTACGCCTCGTTTCGTCGAGACGTCTTCATCGTCGTTATGCAGACATCGAGGCGCCATTCGCCGGCGCGCACCGGTTCCTCAATACTACCTGTCCGTGGCCATGCCTTTACACAAGACGATTTAGCCATTTTCGATGCTTCAACAAACTCGAGCAGTTGTGTACATAAACAAGGCTCTCGTATACGTCGCATTGTGACCGATTTCGAAGCCCCAACTCCTAAATCTGATGTAAATCGTTGCACTAGACATACCTGTCTGTAATGCTATAATATTGTCCTTTCTCATAACCCCTCCTGTTGCGTGGAAGGGTTTTTTTTGGTGGTTTTCTTTTTGTCGGTTTTTTGTCTTGTTTAGCTTTTCTTGGCATCATCAAGAGCAAAGAAATCAAAGAAAGACGAGAAAAGATAAGCAGAAACATAAATATACTCTCACCCAACGCCAGAGATGCTGAGCATTAAAATACCCGATTTTTTTTTCACTTTCTTCCAAATGTGACCCAAAACAAAACCAAAAAAAAATAAAAATCGATACCTTTGTGTGTATAAGAAAAGGAAATGGAAATAGAAAAAGAGAAATGAATGTCAGATTCCAGCCTTCATATGGGCCTCAAGTCTGTTTCTCCGAGGCTGACTCGCCTCGCGAGACTTGGTTGCCACGGGGCCTACTACGTGTTTATCGATTCTGCAACTTGGAAATCTCATCCAATAAGTCTTGCAGATCCTCATCCTTGATCTTGTCTGTAAGCGAAGGGATTAGGGTCTTTGCCTCGTCGGCGTCGTTGCAGCATAGGGATCCTGAAAGAAGAGGAAGTATGAGCCAACTTTCTTGGAACAGAGAAAAACCCCTGTAGAGGCTCGTGTTTTGCGCATTTAATTTTGTTCGACTGCTTCACCTCTCCATGTCTTTTTTACTTTTCAGTACAGTCAAGACTAGCAATTCAGGAGCATACCTAATTGCGCTCGTTCAAACTTCGCCAGGTATTTATGCGCGCTGAGCAATCGCTCCACCGCCTCGACGTTTTCCTTTTGTGTGAAACGAGCAAAGTGATCTAGGTAGTTGAGGGTCTGGTTCAACATCCTGGAGAGTGTCCACACTTTCGTCAGCACTCGGTTGAATATATATGAGGCTTCACGCTCTTTTACATCTCGTTTTCTCGGCTGAGGCCAGGAAAACTAAGAACAACCCCCCATCAAGTGATTATGGCCAGTTTTGATAGCTGCTCAAAGTGATGAAAGAGAAAAGGAAACGCACTCGGTCTCATTGATATTCCTACGATCATTTCGACGCTTGGCTACCAGAGCGTTCAAGACAAGTGACGCTTCAGACAGCGTAAGGGTGTCGACGTATTGAAATTCGCCCAAGTTCAGAGTTGCTGTGGCCTCCTCGTTGCCGGGAGGGGCAGGCTTGGGGCGTGAAGTTCGCATATGAGACATGGCGAGCTTACTGTCTTTCTACGGTTCGTGTCTGATGCGAGTGTGATGATCGCCCACGTTGCGGGATGACGAAGATATCTGGTTCCCGTTGGGCAGATCAGAATCTCTGCCGGTTGGGGCAAGCTGGGGGTGGATCGAAAGCAAGCCGGGTAGCGGGAGCGGCACGATGCGCGATCGAGAGTTCGGAAACTCGGGACAACGTGAGGCGTTCTTGCCGCGAAGGAAAACAGATGGAATCGACGACAAAACGTGTGAGCCGTGGTCTGTGAAGAGACGCGACAACAAAAGCAGCCAAGTTATTAAGGTCGAGCGGAAGTTAGCAACTTCCGGGCGCTTCGAAGCCGCAGTATAGACTAGTGGACCTCAAAATCCACCAATTAGGGACGATCCTGGTCAGAGTCTCCTGGAGGCTGGAACTGGACTAGACTCAAACAGTAAATGGCCTATGTACCCTCCAGCTTGTAGGTCATAATGTTCAAAGGCTACGGAGTATGCATGATGCATCGCCTGCAAGGCTTCAAGGTTTCAAGCAAACAAACAACTCTGACTTCTAAGCCCTGCATACCGATCTCTTTTCACGCCGTCGCCTGGTCTGTCTCGGAAACACCAGGGGCCACCGCCCTCAAACCGCAAACAGGGCTGCTGGGAACCATCCGGACTTCGTCATTCATGCGCTCTGCCTCGGTGGACCGATGAGCCTCGAGACGAGCTCCCTAGCTTCCTCGTCATCAGCAGGCCGTCCATCACGTTGAACAATGTAAGTCTTCATCCAGCCATTGGAATATTAGCAGTGGAACTCAGCAGCTAACGTAACCCCGTTCCCTCGCAGGACCGTCTTCGCCCTCATCGTGATCAACAAGGCCGGCGGCTTGGTCTACAACAAGACCTTTCACGAAAACGGTCTGAAGAAGATTAGTACGAATGACTTGCTCGTACTCGCCGGTACATTCCACGGGTACGTTGAACCATGTTAGGAGCATAACGAAGAGCACAGCACAGACGCGTATTCAAAGGGGTCTCTAATTCATACACCCCTGCTTCACTTTGAGAGCCCCTTTTTGGAAGACAATATACAGGCTATACTCTTGCTCACATATGCTAGTGTCCACGCCATTACGGCAAGACTTAATCCCATGAAGCCCGTTGCGCCCGCTCCGGGTGCCAACGGCGTGATCAACCGCGCGGAGCCCTCCTCGGGGCTGGAAGTGCTCGAGACGGAGAACTTTCGCATGCAGTGCTTCAATACAATGACAGGGACCAAGTTCTTGCTCTTTACCGACTCGACACAGGTGAATGTGGATGTAACAATACGGAGGATATACGACCTGTACTCCGACTTTGTCATGAAGAATCCATTTTACTCGTTAGAGATGCCCATACGGTGTGATTTGTTTGATCGGAAGTTGCTATCATACATTAGAGAGATCAATAACAGATAATGCATACTTGGGCCGTTTTGGGGGGTTCTTCGTCATAGACGGTGCCTGCAACGTTGGATGGCCAGGGTTGATCTCGATTTTGTTCAAGTGCTTTCTCTGGTGCAATCTGCCTCTTGCAACGTCAAGGCCAAGTCACACATGCTGAACAAGCCAGTCTGGTCTGCTCAAAAGACATAGATCGATATATTTGCCTATTACGCAGTTTCTAAAAGAGACCATCTCTTCATGGAAAGAAAGAGAAGCCTCTCACGCCTCAAGAGATGTCCATCTCATCGTGATCGTTGTTCTTATCGCCCCCACTCCCACTTCCAGAGGGACCTGGCGCATCTTCTTCCTTGACATCCTCAAGCGACGCCTTCTTGGCAGCCTCCTCTTCTTCCCGGGCCCGTTTCTCCTGTCGAGCCTTCTCCTCTTCCATACTCATGCGCAGAGCCAGAGCAAGCTCAGGTTCCATGGCCGGGTCGAACCCGAATTCAAAGTCGGCATTGGCACCGCCCATGTTCATGTCGCCCATATCGTCCATGCCACCAGATGCTGCCACGCCGTCGCCCAGCAATATGGGCGTCGAGATCAGCTGGTCACTGAGCAGTTTACTGCTAGGTGGGATGACCACTAAATGCGAGCCCTCACTGCCCTTAACTTCATTATTGAACACCTGCAGCTTCTTTTGCGTTTCGTCATCATCGAGATCTCCAAACAGGATGAAGTCCACAGAGATGTTTCCCTTCTTCAGTCTCTTGGCCAGCTGCGTCAGCTCCTTCTCATCTTCTTGGATCGGAGAGCAGACAAATACTATTATTCGTTGTCGCTGGGAGCGGTTTTGTCGGTGCTTGAGAGCGAGCTATTTGCCTCATCATGTCAGACTGTGCTTGCAAAGACGTGAGAGAAAAGCATCTATGGAAAACCTACAGTGGCGACCTCGATTCCAGTCTTGAAGTGAGCTGAGCCTCCAATCTTCTTCTTTGTCCTATGCAGGCCTTCTAGGATCTTGCCTTGTTCTGTGCTCAGCGTCACGAGAACCTCGGGCCCTTTGCCTCCCATGCTCATCAGCCCGACTGATGATTCGGCATTGCCATGGGTGACGGTTTGGAATATGATATTGACGGCGTCTACTTGTGAGTCGAATCTCGTGGGCTGGTAGTCTCCGTTTCTGCTGCTCTCGCTGTTGTCCACGACAATCATGACCGCCTCGAGAACCATGATGGCAAGGTGACTGTAGGAAGTATGCGCGAAGAGATGCGAATGTCGTTGAAAGATTAAACGGTTGGGTAATCCAGAGTGACAAGAGATGTTGCGCGTCTTAGCGAAAGCAGAGTTCAAGTTGTGGTATGATGGAGAGACGAAACTGCTTGGCAAGCTTGATGAAAGAGCTACAGTATCCGTCACCAGAAGGTGAAGACGTAATTTGAGCCTACCGCTTCAAGCTTTGACCAGTACCACTACTTTCTACGTGCGCTAAATTTTACAGCGAGCAATGTATAACTACCATTGGAAGGCTCCATTGCCACATGTATGTATGAGGTACATATGTACTTGGAGTCTTAGATGTTGGCTTGCCAAAGCTGCTGACATAAGCATCCCCTCCCTTACCGAACCCGTTTGTTTACTTCCTTGCGCTATTCCGCTGACCGATTTCATGAGCGCGCGCTAATTGAGCTCCGCGAACATACAATCCATCATCCTGGCGCAGACGATCTAGCAACAAAACTTACAAAGCAACAATAGCACGCAGAAGGCCTTCCAATCGCAGGAATTATAGAACATGGCTCCCGTCAAATCTAAAAAGAGAGTCTCGGACCGTCCCATCACTTCCCCGACCAGAACAAACACTAAAGTGCTCCTCAAGAGCCCTGCCACACCGACCGGCCCAAGTCCTGTCAAGCAACACACAATTGGACTCAATGCTCAACAGAAGCAGGCTTTGATCGACAACATTCAATTGGAAAGTATGAGACAGAAAATTGACGCCACCGACGTTTGATCGAATGCTGTGCTGACCCTTGTACCAAAGTCACCGAACGCGCGAGGCGTCTCCGAGCGCAATACCAACTCCAAGCCCAGGGCCTACGATCACGAATCGAGATTAGGATCAATAGGATTCCCATGTCCCTGCGGAAACTCAAGATCGGTGACCTTCTTCAAAACTATGCCCAACAGGAGCAAAGCAAAAATGTGTCGAAACCTCCGCCCATTTCCGCCAAAGACGCGCCTGCCTCTGCTGCCCCAAGGCATTTGCTTGCGCGTTCACTACCAACAGGTCGTGGCTATAAGCGCATGAGGTAAATTCAACTCGACGTTTAAACAAAACTTAGTCCCGTTAGACACCCTAACAAATGTGGCAGCAGTGAAATCTCCGGCAACAAGGAAAATGCCGTTGAGCACGTCAACGGCACCAAAAAGCGCGCACGCATCCCCCCAGTAGATAACGGGCGCCTGAAACCAGGCCAGGTCCTCTCACCTACATCATCAAACTCTCGTCTCACGAACCGTGACCGGCACACCTCGCCAACCAAATCCTTCATTGCGCGGCCTGGCTCTCCACTCAAAGCCTCAGGAACCTCGCGCTCCGCCGCCACCACCACTTCGAATCTTCTTTCCAGCATGGTGGAAAAAGCTAAAGCCAGTCGAGCTAAAGGGACGAAAAAGATGTTCACCACGTCGGAAGTGTCGACTTCTTCCACGAGTGGCACGACGGCAGCCTCGCGGGCCCGTCGAAATGGTGGTGCGACGGCTGCTAAAGCTGCTTCATATCGTCCGGGGACTCGAAATGGCCGTCGTGCTAGTAACACGAGCGAGACTAGTGAAGGCAGTGCTGGTACTGTGGCGACAAAGGCAAGTCTTTCTTTGAAGGCGGGTCCACAAACTACAAAATCTTCCGTCATGGGATCGATTCGGAAAGGCATGACGGGGGGGACGAGGAGAGCAGCAGGAGCTGCTGCAACGACAAAGTCCACGACCACTCCGGCCACGACGACTGCTGGAGGTCGAGTGTTGAGAAAAAGGGGTTAGGGTTTTGCCCTTTTTTCTTTCCATTCTTTTTGCAAGCAGTGATGAAACCTCGAATGAATATTGTGTATTACTGGCGTTTGAAATAATGGGAACTCGAAAGCGTCATGGCTCCAGACAGAACATGCGAAAGGTGGCATGGAGCTGCTACTTAGAGAGGCGTTTTGGGCTGTTACTTAGTTTGAAAGGCATGGATTAAAGGGATTTATATATTTAATGGGAGCATCCAAGGCCTGGTTTCACTTCAATCTGACTATACTGTCATACTAATTGCGCTGCTGCTGCCGCTGCTGCTGCCGCCTTCTTCTTTTTCTTTTCATCGATAAATTCAATATTGTCCTCGGGTATCTCCTTGTACTTCTCCAAGATAAACTCCTCCAACTCATCGCTGACATCACCCTGCACCACGATTTCCTCGCCCCCGCTTGCAAGTTTGGTCACTGATGAGCCCGTAGCAAATTTTTTGCCAAGGTCCTTGGCCACCTGTCATTTGCGCACACACGAAGTTAGTCTCAAGGAAGCTCATATGAAGCATAGACTGCGCCAAGTGCGCGTGCCAGCATACCTTTTTCAGTTCAAGACCGAAGGCCTCTAGTCCAACGACTGCTGTCACATATTTCTTCTTGTTCCGCTCGATGCGTTTGATGGTGACGACACTGTTGGCGATCTTGTCGGCCTGCTTCGCCTCAGCGGCTTCTGCCTTTGCGGCCTTCTTCTGGGCGTCTTTGGCGGCTCGCTTTTGGGCGTCGACTGATAATGATGCGGTGGCTTCTTCAAGGGCCTCTGCTTGTTTGAAAGGAGAGATTTCTCACGTTAGTCGTGTAACAATAGGTACGGTTTGCAGGCATAGAGGGAGGGGGGGAATGCTTGTCGCTAAGTCACTCGCAAGGGCATACCGGTCGACCAAATCCTGTTGTACATGTCTTGGTGGTTATTTTCCAGCCATTCCTGACATTTCTTTACCGTGCCTCCATATTCGCAGTACTGAATAGCCAGTTAGATGATCTGATGCTTTCTGAATTTTGAGAGAAAGTATACGATTCCGCGTTCGTTATTCAAGGCGAGGCAGAAGTGGAATCGTGTGGGCACGGATATTAAGAGCCTGGCAGCTAGACATCGAAGGGAAAGTAGGTAAAGCCGCGCACCTCGGGTGGTAGAGTACAGACTGCATGATTTTAAAGACAGAGAACATTGTTAGCATATTGAGAAAACACGCAAGGGAGCTGAGATAGGACGAGTATTAGCGCACCTGTAGGAAGGGGTTGTGAAAATACAAAATGCGGGAAACATGATGGAACGAGAAGAACAAACCTCCGCAGTAGACAATATGTCTGGCTTGGGGCTCGAGGGGAGCAGCTTGTTGTCGTTCAGTATCTGCCATGGCTACAGACTTTTATGCGGTGGGAGTAATATGCAGATGAGGTCGTTACAACGCGGTTGCACTAGGCATGGCGGGGTACCTAGGCTTGATGAATGGAGGGGCTCTCGGCGCTGTTGCTTTGCAGTGCAGTGCAGTGCAGTTGGCAGACGCTTAGTTGGCAGATGCAGTCCGTTGCAGATACTCTCCGACCTGAGGCAACCACATGCCCCACACTTGCCATAGTGCCACATTTCGATGCCGCATTTGCGGGGTACCTACGGAGTATTTGCCCATCGCAAGCCGAGACCAGAAACTTGCCATCTGACCGAACGATAGCTGATAGTTGTATGTACACCGTTAGTCCAAGTGATTTATTAGAGGAATGTCCCATTTTGAGGACGAGGATCAGTATGAGGGCAAACTAATTCCCCAGCGAGTCTGCTATGGAGCGTGACGGGGTTCCATCTGACGTGGCTTGCTCATCCCGCTTGATCGGTCATCCTTCGACAGCTCGACGAACTTATGACGTCACAGCATCTGTCTGGACACAGCCCATGTGCATACATAAGTGCTTTTGGCTATCTACAATTCACCAAAGTCTCTGCGTCTGACAAACTGTGGTCGTGTACCAATGTGTTGCCCACCTGCTGAGGGCAAGAAGTCGTTACATAGCCGCCGCAGACACATCTCTGTTCTTCACCCTGCAGGGGCCGACACAGTGACACAGCCAATCACCGGTCAGGCGCCCCCATGTTCGCGCGCGTCTGCAGGTCGAGTGGCCTTTCGCCTGCGTCGATTGGATCAACCATCGACCAGCCCATGTCTCCTCTAGTTAGAGTCTATGGACGAACGTCGCCTGCGTCCAAGACTGTGTCACCTCGTCGGGTTTTGGGAGCCAAATGCTACTCAGACCAGCTATAACGCGCAGATGGAATGTCCCGATAGCCACTGCCTCGTAGCCGCTGTCTGATGTCGAATTCCAAGCATGGGTTCTTTTAAGGACCCTGTAGCCCCGGTCATCTGCTGGCCTTGTTCACTTCTCCTCCGCATTCCCTTCTCTTAGCTCCAGTTCGCGATTTGCGTGGGGTGGTCTATCATCCTTTCTTTCCATTCGTGTAATTGCGGTAGAAGCTTCGTTGATCGAAGCAGCCTGTCATTTGAAAATACTGCGTTGCAGCTTTTGGCGCCGGTCGTCGATATCGCAGCTTCCCATCGGATATACTATCATTTGTATACCAAGACAGACGCCAGGCGCGTATACTAATCGTAAGATCCAAAAAAAAGCAGAGGTCGTTATCTGGATATAACTCAGCAGCCAGTCGACAGTAAGCATGGCGACAACTCTTCAGCCCCGGAGTTTTTCTTCACAGTCTCTCGAGCCTTGGCTGGGTCTCGGGCCAAAGAGAGAACTTAATACTATAATGGAGGAGGATAGCGATGATGGCCAGCGCAGCAAAGACACAGCGACGGGCCAGCAAAGGATACGACGTGATTTACCGTTTTTGAAGATGGAGGCTCGGCTATCGCCAGTGAGCGACTACTTACCAACGCCGAGGGGAGTTTATGATTATTCTGCCTCTTTCCTTCCAGCGTCACCATCTACAATTTCAGAAGATGGTAGTTTACCCACGACAATGTCCACGAATATGTGGCATCGAGCCAGCACTGGAACAGACATCACCGAGTTTGAGGATATCTACGACGTTTCGGATCAGGACGACGACGACGACCTTGCCTCGTCAAGACATTTTCAGCTGTCATCGCTTGAAAGGACCTCTCACGACCGGATTGTGAGTCAAGCGATATCGAAACAGCCTACTCATCTGTTTGTTCCCGTCAATGCCTCCAATTGTTCGGATGGGCCTCGGTCCGCAGTTGACAATTCCAAGGCAGTCTCGCCTGTACCCATCACGCCGTCCGTGCAGCTTCACATGCCACCAGCCCTACTGGACTTCATGCAAAGGCAGTCGAACACCGATGATTTAATCATCTCTACGCCCCCTTCTCTCGATGGCAGTTTGTCATCTGAGCAACTGGCCGCCTTGAGCGCACCATCAACCCCAGTGATTGGAAATGATGAAGAGAAGACCGAGGAGACCTGGACGGGTATCCATCTTGATCCTGAGGCTCTTGCAACCCTCGACTCCTTGTTCAAGGGAGAGCGCTTCAACGGAGAGGGTTTCAGCGAAGTGGACGACGTCTATGCGCAATCACCCCAAGTCATCGACGCTTCCATGACGATGACCCAGTCAAATGCCGAGACGCTACAGCAACCGCTGCGCGTTGTGACCACTTACCCATCCCCGATAGTCCAGCGATCAAGCACGCCGAGCCCAGTCCGACAGTCTCTTACCGACTTGACCAGATTGAGTATCCCATCCCCCGGAGGGTTCTTCTCAGGCTTGTCTCCTCGAACGAGAGCTGCATGGCATCTGCCAGCCCAATCGCCTATTGACATGTCACTACCAACCACCGCCACGGCCGAGCAATTTTACCGAGGGCCATGGAATAGTCAAAGTCCTGTTCCACCCATCCCCAAGCGTTCCAACTCGGCTGAGAGCTTCTATCGAAGTGTCAAGCTTTCTTCTGCTCCTATTGAGCAGGTGGTTGACGTACAAGATGAGGAACTGGATACTTACACTGACAGCATGCCTACGGCTAGGCCAACAGTTCAGCGCCGGGATTCCGTCGAGTCCGTCGAGTCCGGCTACATTTTCATAATGGGGCCCTCCTCCGCCGGAGTCGATGAAGCACCGACTGAGATTACTGGCGAATACGATCCAAATTACATCCAGAAGCAGCAACAGGAGGCTCTCGTCAATTTGGGCCGTACGGAGCTGTGGCTGCTGGCGCAACGATCTCACCTCGATGGCGTATCTGGCGAAGAGAATTGCGCTGCTCCAACGGCTGTTCTCGGGGGATCTGCAAACGTCAACAAAGCCGAGGAGCTCCAGCCCGAGACTCAGACAGAAGTTGAGGAATTTGATCACAACATCGAAGGCGGAAATCAGGCTATGCGCTTTTCAAACGGCATCCCAACGACAGTCCTACCAAAACGTCTTCCGTCAAAACTCTTGCGACAAGAATCCGCCTACTATCGATCTTTCCAGGAGTACTTTGTTCGAACACAGCCTCAAGACGTTTTTGTGCAGCGAGACTGTCGCTCCGAGGCTCTTCAATCTCAGCGCACGGGTCTTCGTGAGACGCATTGCAACCAGCTCCTTGGTAAGCACCAGCTGAGCGTTGTGCCTCAGTCAGCCAAAAAGAGACTCAGTGCCAACGTGATTCGCGACGACAATGACCTTACCGACGACCCCGAGAAGATGCGCAAAGAAAGAGAACTCGAGGCCATGGACCAGATGAGACTTCCAGCATGGCATGTCACAGCACTCAAATTTCTCAACGGCGGTCGTCTGATCTCCGCGCCAGTGACGAAGCGATTGACTCGACTTTCTGGCCCGACACCCGGCATGAACGGCCGAGCTCGGATTCTTGACCTTGGCGGACAGGCCACCGGCGGCTGGGCATGGCACTGTGCCTTGCAATACCCAAACACGGAGGTTGCTACCGTCACCACCAAAGTCATTGTCCAATTGTCCAACTCCAACATCCGCGGCCCGCCCAACCACCGCCAGGTTTCGGTACAGCGGCTCACGAGACTTCCCTTTGACGATGACCATTTCGATTTGATCTCTGCTCGTGAGCTTCACTGTGTCCTCAAGTTCAATGGAGAGAACGGCGAAGACGAGTGGGAGAGCTGCCTGCGGGAATGCATGCGTGTGCTCAAGCCCGGCGGCTTCCTGGAATTCTCCATCATGGATTCCGATATCATCAACGCTGGACCGTTAGGCCTGGCCAAAAGCGTCGAGTTCGGCTACACGCTCAAAACGCTTGGCTACGACCCCAGCCCTTCCAAGCTGTGGCTGAGTCGATTGTCTGGCGCTGGCTTCGAGCAAATTCGCCGCGCGTGGGTTTGTCTTCCCGTTGGCGCCAAGCGCAAAATGAGTTCCGTGTCCGTGAAGCACGATGCCTCCTCTTCCTTCATCAGGAATGGACATCAACACGCACGCCAGATGGTGGACACTATGGACATAGGCAGCAGCAACAACATCGCCAACGTCTGCAGCCTCGTTGGGACATGGAGCTGGGAACAATGGCTTCTGCGCTGCGAAACCGAGAAAGTAGCTGGAGAGATGCGGCTCGTTGATGCAGCGGCAGCGGGAGCTTCCACGAGGGGAGTGGGACGGTGTTTGGATGGCGTGCATGCCATTTTGGAGGAGGGCAGGGAGTGCAAGGCTGGCTTTCGAATGCTACGTGGGTATGCGAGGAAGCCTAGATGTGGAAGCCGGGTGGTGTAGATTGAGTTGGCTGATGAATGATGAAGATGACTATGACTGTCTTTACCTTATTCTCGGGAGTCAGTAAATCAAGTCGAAATGCATTGTGATAGAGTACTACCTTGTGATATGTGGAAGGGGGAAACAAGAACAAGTCTCCATTTGTCGTGTTGGTTCTTGTTACCATGGAGCAATATGCTATGTATCTCAAGATGTTTCGGTGAAGATAAAACGAGTCGATAAGGAGACGCGCTAGTACCGCAGATGTCACGAACTTGTTGAGATAAGCAGAAGTTGCGCCGAAGGGACTCAACAGTTCTCGCAGAGTATCTGGGAAAAAATAAGCGACCTCCAATTACCAATGTTGTTGTTAAATGTCTTCATCAAGTTACAACAACAATACAAGCACATAGCTGCAACCCCGCTGGGCCCTGACGCGAACCTACGTACGGAGTACGGGCCGCCCAAAAAGAAAAGATGACAGGTGTATGTATGTATGTAGTCGCAGCCTGCAGGAGAAGCTTGCTTCATTTTTTTCAAAGAGACTCGCACCCCGGTGACGACCAAGAAAGCAAAAAAAGAGAACTGACAGAACGGGGATTCGAACCCCGGCCACTTTCGTGAACGGAACGCTTCTTGACAGACGCGAAAGACACACAGGTGTACTTGAGACCGTCGCCATAGACCACTCGGCCATTCTGCCCTTGTCATTCGGACAAAAATAACGACTGTTAAACCCCTTGTTAGTGTAATTAGCTAGCGTCATTTCCTCCCACCAAAAATCTCGGATCAGTCAGCAGTCCGCAGCCGCAGCAGTAGCAGCCGCCGCTGAAGCTTTCTTCCAAGCCGACGCAGAGCAGATCCAAGTCGTGACGAAATCATCTCTGAAGCCTTACTCTCGCCCTTTCTCCGCCGCCTCGTGATAACATCAACAACCCGGCCCTCTGCGACTCGTTCTTCTTCTCGATAAACGACCCGTTGCCATCATGTCCGGGGACAACAATTGGCAAGAAGAAGCCATGCGACGTCTGCGCCAGATGCAGGCTCGCAGCGGCGTCGGCGGCAAACCCGGCGGCATGCCTCCTCGCGGAGCTATGGGAGCACTCGTCGGCAGTGTGCTCCTCGTCGGCGGCTCATGGCTGTTTTCTAACACGCTCTTCAACGTGGATGGTGGTCACCGCGCCATCAAGTACAGGAGGATCAGCGGTGTCAGCAAAGAGATCTACAATGAGGGCACGCACATCAACATCCCGTGGTTTGAGACTCCCATCATCTACGACGTGCGCGCCAAGCCCCGAAACGTGGCTTCCCTGACGGGTACCAAGGATTTGCAGATGGTCAACATTACGTGCCGTGTGCTGTCGAGGCCGCAGGTCGAGGCGCTGCCGCAGATTTACAGAACGCTCGGTGCCGACTACGATGAGCGTGTGTTGCCTTCGATTGTGAATGAGGTGTTGAAGAGTGTGGTAGCTCAGTTTAATGCCAGTCAGCTGATTACGCAGCGAGAGATGGTGGCTAAGCTTGTGAGGGACAATTTGGCCCGACGAGCTGCTCGGTTCAACATTGTTCTTGACGATGTTTCCCTTACGGTATGACTCTGTGTCTCCTCCCTTTCTTGCATTACACTCCCTGTCGTAGGATTTGCATTTTGTTCTGCTTCTTTGTGCATCGGCAAGAGGACTGATGTCTGACATGCATAATAGCATCTTGCCTTCTCACCCGAATTTACTGCCGCTGTGGAGGCCAAACAGGTCGCACAGCAAGAGGCCCAGCGAGCTGCTTTCGTGGTCGACAAGGCCCGACAGGAGAAGCAGGCCATGGTTGTCAAGGCACAGGGTGAAGCCCGCTCAGCTGAGCTCATCGGTGACGCCATCAAGAAGAACAAGGCCTATGTTGAGCTGAAGAAGATTGAGAATGCTCGTCTGATTGCGCAGCAGTTGCAGGAGTCTGGCTCAAAGAACAGACTGATGCTGGATTCGGATGGCTTGGGCTTGAACGTGTTTGAGGGAGTGAACAGCAAGTAGAAAGGGCAGCAGACGACCGAAGTCTGCTTTTGGCTGATATTTTCAGAGGAGGAAAGCAAGGGGCTGACAAACGCGTTGTGGGATTGACTTGGGAGGGAGAGAAGAAATGTTTGATTTGGAAGACTGGCGTATTGGGGGCCAGAGCAGGTGGAAGCTGTGATCACATCTCCACTGAATCAAGATGTGCACTTGACGGAGAACTGTACTATAATTTATCTATAATTTACAACTTGACGAGGGGTACGGCGTGCAGTACTTGGCATTGGACTTCTAGAAGCAATGTGCAGTCATGGCTTTCTACACAAACGTCTCTGTTCATGTGATGCACTAATTCGAATGAAGCAAACATGACGGCAGGCACTCACATTCTTCTATTCCCCGTCAGCTGTCCTGTTCCCTGCTCGTCATAATACGTAGCCGTAAGATGCGTCATCTCAGGCCAGACAGACCATTTTACAACGCAGCCTGCAAAGTGTTCAACGGTTCCCTTACAAAGCCTCAAAAATGCGAGGACTCAGTCGGCTGTGGAGGGGCGCGTATAAAACAGAGATCAGGATGAATCCATCTCGCGAATACCAGGTACCTACATACTTGGTTGCCGAAGTGGGGAATTGCCGCGAAAGGGTCTTTCTAAGACTCTGCAAGGAAGCATCGTGGAAATTCCAGAAGGATGCAGGCTCTTTCTTGCTGCTTGCAGCAGCATCCTGCAGACTCCGGTGCGGCTCCGGTGCGGCTCCGGTGCGGCTCCGGAACGAGAAGACCCCTGCTCGGCCAGCCAAGCCCCATCAACCACATATCGTGCGAAACAACACGCCTCTATCTCTGCAGCGTCACCACGAGACCAAAAACCAACACCACCGCTACGTTGCGCAAACACTTCACCGACCTCACGCCCGAAACGCCTCGCCTTCTCCAAGACTAGGGAACATCTTGACGAAGCGCATCTCCCGCTTCGCGCATCACGTCCATACAAACCCCCACCCATTCACGTCACAGAACCCCCCTCCTCCAAAATGCTAATCAAGTACGAAATCCTACCCCTGATCTCCTTAAGAAGGAGCACCTCTTGGAGCTGATCCCGTATTCTTAACACAACGGCAACACTGCAGAGTCCGAACCCTCACGGGCAAAGAAATCGAACTTGACATCGAATCCGAGTACAGGGTGCGTACCCCCCACGCCTTCCACGCAACCCCGCGCCTCCCACGATGCCCCGAGACTTGCCATCCTGACACCCCGCGAAAACTAGATCTTCCAAATCAAAGAAAAAGTCGAAGAGAAGGAGGGTATTCCGCCCGTGCAGCAGCGTCTGATTCACGGAGGAAAACAGATGTAAGGGCATGGCATGACGTGACGTGAGAACACTACTTAGGGATAGCTGAAATCTAATGCCTTGGTACTTTTTTTAGGGCGGACGATAAGACGGCGGCGGAGTATAATCTTGTGCCCGGGGATACGTTGCATTTGGTGCTTGCTTTGAGGGGTGGAAATTAGGGAGAATGAAGGGGGAAGAGGGGGATGAGGACAGGAGGGAGGACGGGAAGGAGAATGAGGAAGGAATCGCATAAATGCAGAAACGTCCTGATAGAAAAGCCGTTATATTGAGAGCGCGAAGCCGGTACTACCGTGGACATCAGATTACCTCGCGCAAAATGCCTGACGGGCACGAACCAGTGTCTCATTACGCTTGAGTGGCTATACATGGCGAAAGATGTCACCGTGTAGAGCACAATTGTTGAGCCAAACAAGACGCCTCCTTCATTGTGTATAACGTCAACAGAAAAACAACCAGAACGCTAGGCCTAAACAACCATAACAGCAAAGCTCAGATACAGGTGCCCTACCACAAGTACATATCCTCTCCGTCGGACTATTTGGCAGATTCTCTCTATTCTCCCAGCTACATTTGAACAAGCAAAACACAAATCTTGACGCCCCTGATACATAAAAACATTGGCTTTCCCTCGTAAATCTTTCCGAAACGCCGCGCCATAAACAGGTGAGATGCACAATTCGTGCAAAAAAAAATGACAGGTGAATTGAGAAACAAAGGCCTGCCTCATAATACCCGTTTGGTTGGCCTCCTCATAAAAATGTCTACCGGCTTACGTTTTCGCGGGGCGCACTCCGAAGATGGCACAGGTACTGCCACCGGCTGAGCTGGTCTTTGCGGCGACGGCGACAGGCCACTCGCAGATGCCGGTGAGGACGATGTTCGAGTATGAGTAGCAAGAGACCGTGGAACATTGGCAGCGTCCGACTGAGGAGCCGGCTTGGCTACTACTGCCGTCTTCGCTGGTGATGCTTTGGGGCGAGACAAGGTGGATGGTTTGCCGATCACTTTTCCTTTGAATTTGTTTGATAGAAGACCTCCATGAGCTTTGATTTTCCTGACCGTACTGGATATAGCTGATGGCGTCGAGGGTCGGGTAGTCGGAGGCGTGGTCTGAGAAGAAGACACCTTGGGCGACTTGCTCTTCAGATGCGAAGTAGAGGGCGGTGATGCCTGCATAATAGGTTTTGGTTTGCAGATGAGTTTAGACGACACCTTGGGCATCTTGTCGAAGTCGTCATCAAGATCTTCGTTGTCTTCTGAATCGGATATGAACGTCGCGCGCTTCTCGTGCTCCAGGAGGGCAGAACGTGTCTCTGGCGCCAAGGCCGCCGTTGATCGGTACTGCGGCTGAGACGAGCGTCGGTAGTCACTGATCATGGACGCAGGGGCCTTTTGAATCTGTGACAGCTGAGCTGGCCTTATTGGGGCCTGAATAGATTTTGATAACGAGCCGTGTATTGTCGCGATTTCCTTTACCTCGCGACGTACTTTTCGCATTACACTGGCCCCAGTGTTGACTTTGGTTCGACATCCCCCATTGAAGGTCAGCGAGTTGGACTGCACATCTCGTTGTCCGCTGTACATCTTCTTGGCGCCCACCATCCTGAGAGACTTGGGCAGAAGCTTGCGCTCGATGATGCGACTAGTGTTCTGCTCCTTGTCCTGCCGGAGACCCGCCAGCGCGTCCTTGAGCTTGGCTTCGCTTGCCTTGATGGCCGCATCGTGTTCCTTCTTGTACTTCTGCCAGACTCGATACCAATGGTCGGGGTTCTGCGGCTTATAAGCATTGTTCTTGTACTCCAGGGGGAAATCTTTCTCGATGAGCTTGAGCCATAGTTCGCCCGTGTGGCCCTTGATCTGCGGGGAGTTCAATTCGATTTTCCGGAGCTGATGCGGGCTCTCTACCTTGAGGAGTATGTGCCTCACAGCGTCGTAGGGAAGAAAGTCTCCTATGCTTTCCAGCGCTTTGAGATGCTTGAGGCACGAGGCAGTGGTGAGTTCGAGCAGTGATTTGGGCGGCATTCTTCTTGCCACGGCTTTTTGCCCAAGACGTGCTTTGTGAGAATAACAAGCCGGAAACTTGATGCGAGTGTTGGTATCGAGTATGAGGAAGTCGCTACAATGGAACTGTGAGTATGGTCATGTGTAGAGACGGGACCGATGCAGCGGTTGCGTAGTCATGCTTGGCAAGGGCCATGAAGAAAACGAAATGAGAGAAGGAAGCACGGTGTATCAGTGGCAGACGTACATCAAACAGCCTGCGTTGAATCCGTCAGTACTGATAACAGACGGGGCAGTGAGTGAGCAGAAAGTGATAGCCAGGCAAAGACAAATAATGATGATATTGCTGGCGGCTTGGTACCTATTTATATGGACCAGTTTATTTTGGGCCCCCTTAGAACAGATCGACAGCCAGCCAATTAGTGATGCATGTGACCGGAAAGCGATGCGGCCCCGCCAAAGCGGATCTGGTCCCTGGCTGGGAGAAGTTGGAAGTTTGGCAGCTGGCCCCCCCTGTACGAGAAGACGGGGGCGCTCCATGTGAGACCGTAGCACAGACAAAGGTCTCAGAGTAGGTAGGTATCCCGTACGAAGAGACAATAGGCATAGGTGTGTACAGTACGTAGATACTCTGCCATAAAGCTGGAATCAGTGTCGTTCGGTACTTGTGGATGCTTGTGCCATTCCAAGTTTGGAAGCTGCCTGCCGGGTGGGTCCGCCGACAAGCTGCGTCTCGCTGGCGGCTGGACGCTTCAACCTCCCGCTCAATTTGTCGCGGCACAACAGTTGCACTGCAGCCTTCGTCACATCACCGTCAGCAAGTGACAGAATTACGCACCCTCATTCAGTCATATATCTCGTCGCGTGCCCCGCCGCGCTCTCTTCAGTAACATGGCCGACTCTATCGCCATCAAGGCTGACCCCGAAGAGGAGAAGATCATGCCGCCCCCCATGCCTATGGACGAAGACGAAATGTTCGAAGACGCCGGCGATCTCGAGTTCTACGACAAGACGCTCCCCGGCAATCCCCTCGAAACGCTCTACCTCGCGCGCGTCCCCAAGTACATGTGGGAATCCTGGCTCAAGCTTGCCGAGCGACTAGGAGACGATGACGAGATCCAAATCGGCACGCTGCGAACCTGGAACGAGCCACAGCCCGACGCCACCATTGAGGGCGGCACCAGAGATGTGACGAAGCTGCGCATGCTGTTAGACGCAAACTGTCCCGAGCACCAGGCCCTGCCACGAGAGTACGACGTCGAAATTCTCGACCGCGATGTCAAGAATCACTTCATCTTTAGCGAGGAGGACCTGCCCAGTTACAAGGCAAAGAACAAGGCTCGCGCCGAGGCTGTCGCCACCGGCATTCCTCAGTCGCTACTGCGGCAGAGAGAGAATCAGGGTGCAGAGAAGCCGGAGCGGCGACCGTTTGACCGGAAGTCCCGATTTCAGCCATATTTTCGAAAAGCCATTCCCAGTTAGTGGCCTTCTATTTTTCATTTTTTCTCAGATTTCGAACCACGGTGCCTTATGAAAGTGGAAACATGTGCCAATTTGAAATCAAGGATGAAACAAGATCCTAAAGCCATATACTAATACATGGCAGAGCGGACAAAGATGTTTGGCAAAATTCACTACGATGTGCGCGTGGAGCCCCGTAACATTCAGGAAGAAGAGCGACTACTCGCGAAGCAAATGTTTGAAGCCGAAAACTCCAAGTCGAAACTACAAATCATCAGTCGAAATAGCGCTTCCGCAATCACCAACCCCGGTGCAGCGGGCTCCGTCAGCTGGGGCGGAAACTTCATTGTGAGCTAAGACTATTACTTCCCTACACTCGCCTTCATCTCCTCCTCCTTTCTTTTGCCTTGTAGTCCACAATCGCGGACCCTGCAGTTTACTAACAAGGTCTGTGTACAGAAAAACGCAGCACCCACCACCAAGGTGAAACGGGGAGAAATCTTCAAGGCCGCGCGTATCCCCAAGAATCAACTGCTGGACCTTATCTTTGACTGTTTCCGTCAGTACCAGTATTGGTCGATGAAGGCCCTGCGACAGAAGCTAGAGCAGCCAGATTCGTATCTCCGGCAGGTCCTTGAAGAAGTTGCCGTTTTGCACAAGAGTGGCCGCTTCGCAAATCACTATGGTCTGAGCGACGCCTATAGAGACAAAGCGGGTAGTGAGGCCAAGGAAGAAGCTGCCGAGGCGGCAGAAGACGCCGATGACGATGAGAATGAAGAGATGGAGGATGTGCTGCCGGCGTAGGAATGTCAGCGATGATCGAATGCTTATGAAAGGCAGGAAACGGCTGTCTTTGTTTTGCGTGTTTTTGGGTGCTTTTTCGAGGGTTTCTCTGTTTTCATCGTTTGACCATATCATCGCTGGCATCTCATCACATTGTTATATCCGACTTGTCGATCTCGTGCAGAGCAGCACACATCACACCTGGGGAGAACGCCAATGGAAAGGGCTCACACCCCCTGCATTAGGCCACGAGGGGCGTCTCACATAAACTACCTACCTCGTATAATCCGGACATGTGCATAACAACAGCCATTGCATCGGGAACAAAGTTGTCGCGCCGTCTGACCATCAGACCCTTTGACCGTTGTTTCTTTTTTTTTTCGACCAGGACCCACCAGCCAATCGCCGTTCCAGGGCCGGGCAGCGTTGAGGTCACATTCATCATGTTTCGTTGAGCAACTCAGCAAAACACTTACTTCAAACCCGCGACGATTGTTCGGAAATAAAAGAAGAAAGGGGCAAGACAAACTAGAAGCTTTCATCAGTATCGCGCGCGGATTACTCTGCCTCCCTGCCTCCCCTCGCCCCCATCCCCATCCCCAGAATGCATCTCGTCCTCGACTTCGACGGCACAATCACCCAGCTCGACACCACCGCTGAGCTCGTCCTCGCCGCCATCCGCCGCCAACGCCGCCACCAACAAGACCTCCTCGCCGCCTGGACCGACGCCGTCCAGGCCTACATGCAGGATAACCACGCCTTCAAAGCAAACTACACCCCCACGCGCGACCAGCGCACCACTCCCGCCCAAGAAGATGTCTATCTCGCGAGTCTGCGCCCCATCGAAGAGGCTTCCCTGACGCGGATATCCCATAGTGGGCTATTCCGGGGTCTGGAAGACACAGATCTGTATGAGATGGGCGTGGAGGTCATATCTGAGGACATTGTAGCGATACGATCAGGTTGGGGGGCTGTCCTGGGGGAAGCGGTTCGGCGGGATATCTCCGTGACGATTCTGTCAGTGAATTGGTCGACATCGTTTATTCGGGGCGTCTTGTCTTGTATGAAGGGGGGGCCTTCGGTGGAGGGTGTGAAAGTTATTGCGAATGATTTGTCTGAGGAGGGGGAGATTATTGGGCCGGGGGGGGATACTGAGTGTAGGCTTATGACGTCGCAGGATAAGTTGGAGGCGCTGCGGCGGGAAATTCCCGTGGGAGAGAAGGTGGTGTACGTGGGGGATTCGGTGACGGATTTGGGGTGTTTGATGGAGGTGTCGAGGGGGGTTGCTTTGGCGAGTGAGGAGGGGGGGGATGGACCGCCTCTGCTGTTGACTACGCTGCGAAGGATTGGGGTTGAGCTTGTGTCGATTGGGGAGGTGGAAAGGGCTGAGCGGGAGGAACGGAGTGGGAAAAAGGTGGTGTTTTGGGCGAGAGAGGTTGAGGAGTTGCTGAAGAGTGGTGCTTTGTGGATTTGAGGTTCCCTTTTGCGAATACATGCTGTGCGGGCCAGATGCAGAATCCAAGCTGACGACACCCACTGTAGAGTGTCTTCGCAATGACACGTCTATTATGTATATACGTTGCCAGGGAAAGCTCGCAAGGAAACGCAAAAGAAGCTCCCTTATTAGTGTGATACATATGGTCACAGAACACGTGCCAGATGAGAACCTTTCCATTTACCCACCGCTAGCCAGATCAAGCCCAAACTCGATGCCATCTAAGCTCTTCGCTACATCATCTGCTATACTACGGTCCGTACAGAAGTCCTCCCCTACATCTACGGCTCACCCCTCTACAGTCCTGTCCAGATTGAGAGCCGCACTAATCAGGGCAAGGTGGCTAAAGGCCTGCGGCGTATTACCCAATTGCTCGCCGCTCCTGGCAATCTCCTCCGAAAACATGGACAGATGATTCGAGAAGCTGAGCATGTTCTCGAACAAATTCACCGCGCGGATCAGGTACTTGGGTTCATAGACCCCTGCGCGGGTCATAGCCTCGACGAGCCAAAAGGTGCACATGCTGAAGGCACCGTCTCGTCCTCCGACGCCTTTTCTCTGGTTAGCATTCGTGATACATGACGGTTTTCGTGTGTTTTTTCTGTTGGGCGAAATGACAGAAGAGGGAGGGATGCTCAAAACGAACCATCATCTGAGAGATCGGTATTGTAGCGGAACACAAGACCGGTGCTCGTGAGGCCGCCCTTCTCCGGAGGCAAGAGGATCTTGTCGAGGGTACGGGTGAAGCGAGGGTCACATGGAGAAATGAAGAAAACGAGGGGCGCGATGAGAATGGATGCGTCGAGGACGGTGTTGGTTTCGTAGCTTTGCACGAATGTTTGAAGGTCCGAGTTGTAGCCTGACATGATGTTAGAGGGTCGCGAAACAAGTTGCCAACGAATTGGTGGGGAGGCGAGGCAGTGGAACATTCTTCCTACCTTTTGCCATGACCTCTTCGCAGAGCTGGTCTCGTGCCGCGAGCCAGTTGGCTCGATTAGGGCAGGGAAAGCAGCGTTTCTCGGCGAGACGTATCCCGCGGTCAAAGGCTACCCATAGCATGATCTTGGAATAGGTAAAGTGTTGCTTCTGACCGCGGACTTCCCATATGGACATGTCTGGTTCTGCAAGACAGTTAGTCTTGTGAGCGGTAAACAAAGGCGAGGAGGTGGAGCGAGACGGCATGTCTGCTATTCAGGCAACGTACTGTCAACTATGGTCAAGACGTAGTCTGCGAGTAAAATCCATGTCAGTTGGATGAAAAAAAATAGTAAAGGAGATGAGGCAGTCTTCAGTGCTGACCTAGGAGATCCCTCACTGCACGCCAGGCCTCCCACGGGACGGGCTTGCCGTACTTGTTATACAGATATATGGCGTCCATCAGCTCGCCGTAGATGTCAAACTGCTGATGGAACGCCGCGCCGTTGCCGATTCGAACGGGTTTGCTACCGCGGTAGCCATCGAGGTGATCGAGAGTGTACTCGGGAATATCTGTCTCGCCCCGAATGGTGAACATGATGGGCAGGCCGCCGTCGGCAGCGCGAGATTTGACGAAGCGCTCCATGATAAACTTCATGTACGCGTCTGCCTCTGCCTTGAAGCCCAGACGGAGTAGAATGTAGATGGTGAAGCTAGAGTCCCGGACCCAACAATACCGGTAATCCCAGTTTCTCACGCCCCCAATGTCTTCAGGAATGGAAAATGTGGGAGACGCAACTATGGCTCCAGTGGGTTCTGTACTTCTTATATTAGCATGACTGGAAACGCTCAATCAATGGCACGATCGTGTGACGAGATAACACAATCAGTGTGTGCGAAGTTTCCTCTCCTTGTCGTGAGATCAAACATACCGTAAGTCATCAGCTTGAGAATCATCAAGCTCCGCGATACGACTTCCCTCCATCGGCCCTTGTACGTGGATTGCTGGATAAAGCTGTGCCAAAACATCTGCGTGTCGTGCTGCTTGCTATCCAGCTCCAGATTCGTTATATTGCTCGATATATGGTTCGGAAGGTCGTTCCTCACAACAAACGAGACAGCCTCCCCCTCGTGAATGACAATCCGAGCGACAAGTCCCTCGCCAGCCACGCCAGGCTTCGTCTTTTTTCGGAAGCAGACCTGCGGGCAGCCTTTTCCGTCCTCGCTCTCCTGCACGGCCACATCGACTTGGAGCTTCACATCTTTGCTATGAAATGTAGCGACCTTGCTTCCCGTTTCTGATGGTTGATAAAGCGTCGTGACGTGCGGCTCAAGTCCGTAGCCAAACGCTGGGAAGATCTCGACGTCTAAGAAGCGGCAAGATATTAATTTTCTGGTTGTCAAAAATGGTCCAAGCTTGGGTGGCTGCCTTCTACCAGATAAGAAATATCACGAACCCAAGGTCAAAGAGCCTCTGACGCAGTCTACCCTCCTGACAAGCCACTTCTTCAGCTCTTCTTGCACCCTCATTGCCTCTCGGTATGCGCTCTGTTTGAATTCTTTGTTCATGACGGTCGCTACCTTGGGGCGTGGGAAGAAGTCGATGAGGTCGACGACGCCATCCTCGTGAATGTAACGCGTTTGCAGGACACATGTCGAGAGCAGATAGTGCTGTTTCTGTGTGCAGCCGTAATCTTCTGGCGGCGCGATGCTGAAGTAGCCGCCTTTGTCCTTGTCCAGCAAGCGACAGAAGACGGACGGTGAGTCGAAATCAGGCCTTTAGCTCAGCGCATCCTCCATCGATGATTGATCAGCCTTATTCTTGGGCCTCATGTTACTGCACAGTGCTGGGTGGGACTGCTCACCAGCACATGAAGTCTATACTGCCATCTATTCCGACCAACGCACACGTGTGCATGTTGCCAATCATGCCATAGTCCTCAATGGGCAGGTAGCCGCCTCCCTGTTCCCGTCGGGATTGCGCACGATGCGAAGTTGAAGCGTGTGCCGACATTGCTCAGGGATCGTGGGGTGAGGTTTCTATTGCGCCTGAACGATTCCTCGAGGGATCATGTGTGGATGGTTGAGTGTTGCTCGAGCTTCAGCTGCAAACACGGTGGTCTGGAGCGACGATAGGTATAAGGTGAGATCGGACCAGAAATGGGAAGACACAGTCACGCAGGTGGTTGCCGCCCCGATCCGGACCGTATGATGTCAGTCACGCCTTGCGCGAGACACCACGCGACGCCACTTGTGGGAGCATTGTATACTTGGTGTTGCACTGCTGGATGACATTTCACTTTGCATGTCATGGTGCGAGCGTCGACATGTTCATCAATCAGCGCGCCAACAGGCATCACCGGCTCTGCACACAGGTGACAGGACAAGATGCAACTTGTGAGTGCCAACCGTGAACATGGAGTTTACGGAGTATAGGCCGTCGCCCAAAGCGTACAACTAGGTACTCCGTATGCCGTATGTACAGAGTACGTTCCAATGCATGGGCTGAGCACGTACATAGGTATGTATGTACATGTAACATAGGTACTCCGTACTCCGTAGTAGCCGCGGGTTTGTCGCAGCGCCACCAGACTGCAGAATGATGTAATAAATGAACGGCGCGACAGCTCAGCGATGAGCAAGTTGGGAAGCACGCGATATGTACGGAGGGAGTATGTACACTGATAATAATAATAAATCGCCCATGTCAAGTCGGACGGGAGCGAGATGCCGCCGGGAATTTGGCGTCCATGTCCTGGATTAGCCGCGCAACCAAGATGGGCCGACAGCCGGAGGCTCATGGCCGGCAACGACAGGCTGCTCCAATAAGGCAAAATCAAAAGAGAACCCGTCAATGGTCAAGCTAGCCGCGTGTGAGCGCATGCCAAGACGGTAAAGATGGAGGTTTACCGTTTCCCCGTTCAATCCATCGGTGCTGCTACGCTGTCAACTTGAGGCGAGCAACTCCAGGCCGCTTCAGTTCACAGTTCGTGCGTCCCAGACCCATGCCGGGCACCTACTACCTAACCTAGGTAGCCTGACCCCATCGCGGACAACCCTGTCGCTCCTGAAGTCCCGACTGTGGCCTCAACGCGGACGCTTGGCGCGACCTCTCATTGGCTACTCCGCCCCGTCGCCCTGGGCTGCAATCTCCTCGTCTCCAAATCTGGTCAAACTCGTCTTCCTTGATTGCGCCTGGCCCGGCGCACGCACCCGCGCAACCTCAGCCCAACCACAAGTCATTGTTCAAGCATTGATTGATCTGTCCGGTCTACGGTCTGATTCATGATCCGTCCAATGCGAGAATCCGCGTTCGAATTCCCAAGTCAATGACGGACTTGGCGTGCCGGCAAGACATCCACGGACCACGGCCCCATTCAACCCATTCGGCCCAAAATAAACCCATGCTCCCTGAGTCCCTCAGCTGAATCGTCTAGTCCACGGCCGAACCCTGAGAAGCTTCGACCTCGTGAAATCCCCGTCATGCCCACCGTCGGTTGTTCCGCTTCCCCTAACGCCCTCTCCCCCCCGGCCTATGCCCCTTGCCCGTCCATTGCTCCCGTCGAGGCCGAAGCATCGTGCTTTGTATCTGCTGCTGATCCGCGAATCGATTCGTCGCCATCAGCTGCCGCGGCCTTGGCCACCTCTTCAAGCTCCGTCCGAAACGCAACAGGCTCGGGCGTCGCCGGCAACGACATCGAGATGGAACACGTTCCAGGTCATCGGCGGCGCAAGAGCAGTCTTATGAACTCCATAGGAGGCCACAGCCATGCCGGGCTGCCATCTCCCGGTAGACCAATATCACACTCTCTTCGCACGAAACCTTCTTCGACTTTCTTGGAGGAACCAAAGGAATATGGGGATGCGCCCGCTCGGCTCGGAGAATCTGGGTCTAGCAGAGAGAGTTCGGGGGGGGACAGCTCCAGTGACGAAGATATACAGGACGACGAAGAGATGGGCCTGACGGGCAAAGATCGGGCTCGAAAGCAGAAGAAGAGGAGGAAAAATACGTTGGTTGACAATCGATTCGTCCGCGAAAAGAAGTTGTCGCCCGATGAGAAGAAGGAGGCAGATCGGAATTTTGTCAGAAATCTATTCGTCAATGGCAGCTTAATACTATTGTGGTACTTTTTTTCGCTCTCTATCTCTTTGGTACGTGGTTTCTGCCCCCCTGTGTTGTCAGCGGCTTTTCTTGTTTGGTCGACAAGATCAGGAAACGGAGAGGAGAGGGCGCGCCATGCCTTGACTTGATGGACGCTGTAATATGCTAATATGGATTGGACGCGCCAGTATAATAAATGGATGTTCGACAAGGACCGCCTCAACTTTGCGTTTCCTCTCTTTACTACCGCCACACACATGCTGGTGCAATTCGCCTTGTCAGGCTTGGTCTTACTTTTCGTACCATCTTTGCGGCCACACGCAGCCCATAACTCGGACAAAGGAAGATCAAGGCATGAAACGGAGCCGAACGGATCCATCATGTCCAAAATGTTTTATTTTACTCGCATTGGACCGTGTGGTGTAGCCACGAGTCTGGATATCGGTCTGGGCAACACCTCGCTCAAGTTCATCAGCCTTACCTTCTACAGTACGTTAAACACCTGCGCATACGTTTAATGGCACCTGAAACAGTAGTATCCGGTCTAACAATGAGTTTAGCAATGTGCAAGTCATCATCACTTGCTTTCGTCCTTCTCTTTGCTTTCATCTTCCGCCTGGAAACGCCCACATGGCGCCTGGTGGCCATCATCGCAGTCATGACTCTCGGCGTCATCCTAATGGTATTTGGAGAGGTGGAGTTCAATCTCGGGGGGTTCGTCCTCGTGATATCCGCAGCCTTCTTCTCGGGGCTTCGCTGGTCTCTCACGCAGATCCTCCTCCTTCGCAATCCAGCCACCTCCAATCCGTTTTCCAGCATTCTTTTCCTCTCTCCCGTCATGTTCGTGCTTCTCCTCGCCTTGGCGATCCCCGTCGAGGGCTTCGGTCCTCTATGGGAAGGCTTGAAACTGCTGAGCACAAACTGGGGACTCATGTGGACGCCCTTGTTTCTCCTATTTCCGGGATGCGTCGCCTTCCTCATGATTGCCTCCGAATTTGCGCTTCTGCAGCGCACATCCGTCGTCACGCTCTCGATTGCGGGTATCTTCAAGGAAGTAGTTACCATCTCGGCTGCCTCCGTTGTATTCGACGACAAGCTCACCCCCATCAACTTTGTGGGCCTTGCCACAACCATCGCCGCCATTGCGACGTACAACTACATCAAGATTTCCAAGATGCGTCAAGACGCGCAAGATGAGGTTCACGAGCGCTACACGAGTTCTGTGCCCATTACGCCTATGAGTCATGGCGGACATGCCACGGAGGCTGAGAACGACGAACTTGCAGAGGAATCGGCTGGTCTGCTGCACCACAATCCTGAGCAAGATCTGGGGGCGGGGACCGCTGAGGGGCCCATACAGCCAATCTTGGTGCTGCCGCCGAGTTCACCATGAGGTCTTCTTATACGTCTCGCACTTTGGAATCTTTCCTTTTCCCTTTTCTTTATTGTACAACAGAGATGGGAGTAACGCCTGCTCAAAGGCACAACGTCCCATCTATACACATCTCACTATGCACAAGCGGTTGATTTTCATTGAGTCATTTTCTTGCTGTTCGTCATTTTCCATCTATAGCTCGAACTTGCCTTCTCTATTTTCTGTATAGCGCCGTCATCTCCTTGATATCACCCCGTCATAGCATCACCTGCTTCTTCTTTTCTTTTTATCTGTAACATGTATGTCTGAGGGGGGGGATATGTCCACGCGGTAGGGCATGCCTTGTGTGCTTGCGATCGTTACGAACGAGGCATGGGGGAAGGGGTACGAGGCAAGAGATCTTGGGGTATTAAAATAGAGATGAGCAATGCGTGCGCGCATATGTCTCACCTAGTGGCAGCAAAATGATACCCATACCATTACATACTTGAGTCTGATGTACATAGTGTGACTGCTGTTTGAAACCGTGTACATAATGTACAGTCCCCATGAACGAATGCTCGCTTTGAGAACAAACAGATCTGTACGAGAGCACAGACGGTGGCGTCCTTTAATTTGATACGTGAATGAATACAGAGTAAGTGAATACGATAACGCAAGTACGCAAGTACGTATAGTGAAGTGTGAACAGACACACTTAAGTATACACATAGACCCCCATGCATGAGCCCCCAAACCTAGAAACGCCAAGCTGTGCATGCCACGAGCGGACAAATGACGAAACAATGAAAAGAAAACAACCGTATTTCTAAAAAATAAATCGCCAAAAGTTGGCGGAACGCAACGCCACACCCACAGCATCTATCCCAGCAACCGCAACCCATTCTTCGTCTTCTGTCCCGGCTTCGTCACCCCCCCATGAGAATGAGGTCCCAAAGAAGGCTCATATGTACCCGTGGACGCACCGCCGTGACCCGCACCGCTCTGATGCTGCTGCTGTGTCTGTTGCTGCTGATTCCCCCCCGACTTCTTATAATCCTTGTTATAATGATTCCTGTTATTCTTGCCCACGCCCTTCTTCTCCTTAACGTTAACGGCCTTGATATCCGTGTTTGCCTTTTTGACAATAACGGGGTGACTCTGGATGTACGACCCGTTCATCGTCTTTGCAGCGTTGAAGAAGTCGTCTGCGTCGCTGAAGCTGACGAAGCCATAGCCCTTGGACTTGTTGGTGCGCTTGTCGCGGATGACTTTGGCGCGTTGGACGGATTTCCAGGGCGCAAAGGCTTTGAGGAGGGAATCGTCCGTGGTTTCGCCGGCGAGATTCCCTACGAAGAGACGCAGGTGGGCTGGATCCCATTCTAGGAGAGTATCGTCGGTCCATTTCTTGCCGCCGCCTTGGCGGACTACCGTCTTCTTCTTGTCGGGCTGGCCGGGCACGACGGTAGTAGGTACCGGGTCTGTCTGTTTGGGCGTCTCGACGGGGAGAGGTCTACCATACTGATCCAGGGCCGGGGCGGAGGCCACGGCAGAAGCTGCTGATCCGGTGGCGGCCGGATCTCGAGAGTACGCGCTCTGCCAGTGGGCGATTTGCGCGGCCATGTCGGCGTCATAGTCGCTCGGGTTGGGGTCGGCCACACTGTTGTTGACGGGGGGTGCCTGAGCCGGGTTGGGGAAGGGGTTTCTGATTTGAGGCGCAGAGGAGTATGAGGTCGGGCCTTGGCTGTAGCCCTGGGGTCCGTAGCTCTGCTGTGAATGAGATATCGTTGAATAGTATTCGTATCCTGCGCCTGCTCCTCCTCTCCCGCCTGCCGAGCTCATGCCGGCGCCCCGGCCGCCGGGATAGCCTGGGTATACGGACTGGCCATACTGCGCAGAATTCGAGGTACCGGGAGCGTAGCCTGGTGGCGCGCCGGTGTTGTACGAGGGGACGGCGCTCGCGTATGCTTGTCCTGGTGGGTTCGACGTGGATGGAAACGCAGGCTTGAACCCCGATCGGGCGTTGTTGCCGTTGGCGGGGGGTCGAGGTGGGAGAGAGCTATGGCCTGGAGGAGGCTGATATGCCATGATGATGAACAAGAGAATTTCTTTGTGCAAAAGGGCGGCCTGGTGCCTGAGTTGGTTATTTCTTTCTTTCTGACGTACCTTTGAGCTGCCCGTTCCGCTCAAAGAGGATATCAACTTGATAACTTGTTTATTTTTGCCTTTATGACTTTGCGCAGGTCTAGCCAGATATCAGAGGCAGTACTGATTGCTTAGTCGATGTCGTGTCGCGAGATCGTTTGGATGTGGTCGCAGGGATATTCAGCCTTTCGCCTCCAGAGTCTTGCATTCAAGACAACTTTTGGCTGTCGACGCAAGCCCGTCACGTGCAGCCCCACTTCGTAAATTGGGAAACATTTCACGGCAGATATATATGACTTACCCTGCATGAATTTCGACGGTCTATATGGCGCATGACGACAACTCTCTCCTTTACACAATTTTCTCGGCAACGGTGCACGGACCACGTCCGCCCACTTCTGTTATGATTTGGCTGT
>SRPQ01000170.1:0-37182 GCA_018360075.1 Claviceps cyperi
CTTGAGCGTTTTTTTTTTTTGGGTGGGGGTGGGGGTAGGGAGCACGAATTCCTTCATGAAGAAAGTGAAGAAGGATGGATGAAAAAAAAAAAAAAAAAAAAAAACCCCAGGATGGAAATACAGTGCGTGACGTGAGTTTTGCAAATCAAATTCATGGAGAGTCTAAAGAGACAAGACAAATCCCTAACCCCAGCGCCCTCCCTCCCTCTCCGCCTCCAACCTTTTCATCCTTTTCTCCTCATCGACCCCATCCCTCGCTTCGGTACGACGACCCGTCCGCCTATCCCTGCGGCTTGTAGGCCCGGCATCATCTCCAAGCTCATCGCGACTCCTCTTCGACCCTACTAGGGAAGCCAGCCCAGCCATGCGCTGTGCTTCTTTGAGAAGGCGCTCGCGGTTACGGGCTTCGCGCTCTAGCGTGTGGGGGTCGGTGCTCTCGCTGTGAGATGGCTTGTCTCGGTCGCGGCTAGGGGATGCTCTCCTGCTGCTGGTACTGGTATGAGTCTTGTCTCCTCTGTCTCTGTCCCGCGCCGAACCTCGGTCGCGGTCTCGGTCGCGATCTCGGCGACGTTCTTTGCGGTCCTTGCGGTCGCGGTCTTTGTCTCGTCGGCGTGAAGAGCTATTATAGTAATCTCTGTCCTTGTCTTTATGACTGCTGCGGTGGGAAGAGCGGGATGGTTTCGCCTTTTCGTCTTCTCGATACTTGTCCTTATCTCGATCACAACGGATTTCACTGTCTTGGGTTCGGTCTTTGTCCCTGTGGCTGCTGCGGTGGTGAGTTGACTTCTTGATCGATTGGGGTGACGCTGATCGTGACCGGGACTGGTCGGCTTGCTTGCTTTCGGGTGGTTGGTCATCATCGCCACCGTAGAATGGTTTCTTGTAGCTGCTGCTGTGGTATTTTTTGCGACGAGGGCCTTCGTCGTCTTCGCCTTCATTTACAGATTCAGAGCGTTGTCGCCGCCTTCGATGGGAGCTTTTACGGGAGCGGCTGGCCGTTCGACTTCGACTTCGACTTGGGCTTCGAGTTCTGCTTCTCTCTATGTCTCTGCCCCTGTCCCTATTCTTGCTTCCGCTGCGGCTTTGAAGTACACTGTCCCTCTGAGACCTTGATGGTGAGCGGTTGCGACTGGGCGGTGGCTGACTGCCTAGGTTACTTCTGTCACGTATTTCGTGGTCATTAGATGGCTCCCTGTTAGCATCTTGAGCAGTCTGCATCTCCTGTTTACGGTCGAGAGATATGTCACTGCGCGGGCCGGTTTTGACCGTTGTCGGCCGAGGAATTGGCTGCGGTGTGCCAGTGTTTATCTGAGATTGCGCTCCATTGCCCACTTGGTAACCTCGCGCTCTCAAATTATGAAGGCTCGTATTTGGCAACCCTTGTCTCATAGCTTTGGGTCCGGTTGGGGCATTAATGGGTACATCCTGAGCTGGCAAGACAATTTGGATAGCTCCTGTTCCATTGGCATTACCTTGAGCGTCCCCAGACAATGACGCCTCGATTTGTTGGCCCTCAACGCCGCCAGCGGGTGAGAGATCGCTTTCTGCTCCTTGACCACCGCTGTCGCGATTTGCAGTCTGCTCCGATCCTTCCTCGTCATTGCCATTGGTACTAGTTGCGTTCTGAACTTGTCCCGCATACGCTTGAACACCTTGCGGCTGCGGCTGCGGCTGCGGCTGCTGATGAGGATGAGGATAAGGATGAGGATGAGGATGCGGCTGCTGCTGCAAATATTGTGCTTGCTCATGCCCATGGCTCTGGTACTTGGACGCGCCGTTATACTGATAACCTCCACGGCCGTAGCTACCGAATGCGCCACGGGCGCGACCGCGACCACGACCAAAGTTGCCTCGGCGATAATCATTGAAATGACCATAATTACCTTGATTGTAGCCTGTCTGGAATCCCGAGTTAAAGTTCCCAAAATCACCAGTGCCCATGCCGGTACCATTTTGATTGTAATTATTCTGGTCGAAATTCCACGACTGTGAACCGTCCCAGTCATTCATATTGGAACCCTGCCCAAATCCACCTCCATAACTGCCTCCCATGCCGTTCATGCCCATGCCTTGAAAGCCACCGCTCATGTACATGTTCTGCATCGCCATTGGGTCCATACTCATTCCCGGCATACCTATGTGTAGCAGCAAGATTACACGTTGTCAGCAGTGTCTCTATGGTGAGAAAGAAAATGATGAAGCATTCATGCACGCACATCACATGACAAGCGAACACACAGAGCATAGGGAGACACTGAAGTCAGGTTGGAGCAAACACGTACCCATCATAGAGAAGTTGCCAAACGAACCTGGCGTGATTCCGTTTTGCATTCCCATCATCATCTGCATCTGGTTAAAGTCACCAGAGCCCGAGAACATGGCACCATTATAGCCACTGTTCATTGCATCTGTTCCGTAATCTTCTTTTTCGTTTTCAGTTCCGTTCTTGTTTTCGATTTCGTCGCCGGCATCTTCGCCAGCCTGGCCTAGTTGTTGCCCGTCGCTGTTCTGGACCCCTTGCGATTCCCCGTTAACTCTATTTTCATCTCCATGACTGCTCAGGTCGGCCACCGATGGAAGTGGGCCTGTCTCCGTCTTCGTTTCGTCGCCATGGCTTATATTGGCCTAGAAAGGAGTCAGCTGTGGTGTTCAGATCGTTCAATTCTTACTTTGGTAAGTTCTTACTTGATCACTGGCTGGTGCGTCTGGTGGTACTGATGTCACAGGAGCTGTCTGCACGCCTTCTTTGTCTCCCGACTCTTGGCCACTAGCATTCGGGGTTGCCGATGCATCATTGCCTGAAGCTGGCTGCGGTCGTGCAGGAGTCGGTTTCGGTTCTGCCACAGGTGTTGCGGGAGCCGGTTGCTTTGGACGACTCGCCTCCCTTTTTTTCTCTGCCGTGCGGAGAAAGACTCGAATGGTTGTCCTCAATGATTTGTTCGGATTACAGTCCTCCGCAGACAGGGGCGAATGCTCGCATACAGGGCACGAGGGAGGAAGGTCGGATTGACCTAAACGAAATGACATGAGCAAGTTTTCCCCGACGGCGACTTGGTAGAGGACCTACAATATTCACATATTGCTTGCTCACAGCAAGGAAGTCGAAAAGCATTGATGGCTAGTTTGCTACATATCGCACATCGCAGCTTAATCGGAATGTCGTCTGGCAACAACGAGCTTCCCGTTCAGTCAGTATCAGGTTCCATGTTTTTTCCATCATTTCCTATCAGCTGGCGACATATCGCTGTCGAAACCTACCGGATCAGCTCGGCCTGGGCTTCAGAAATCGCAATCGCCATGTCGACGACACCCTCGTGAAGACAGTCTACCGCGACTGCATCGACTGCATCGGAGAAGGACGGCGCGGCCGAGACTAGATATATCGAGGCCGAGGAACGAGCACTTGGGTGCGCGGGAGGAATAAGGTCGGTGTGGTGATCGCCGAGAAAATGTCGCCTGGCGTAGTCGCTGCGCTTCGCAACTCGCTATTGATTCAGACTTATGATGTAGTGATAAAGGGCGGATTACATTCGTACGTAGGAAGTAGTGAGAAAACTACCGCATGCCTTGGCTGTGAGCTGTGAGGAGATTTGATGGAGCCACGCGACGAAGTGGATCATCCGGCCTGACAGCGGCCTTGTGATTTTGTACCTACCTACCTGTTATATACCTACCCTACGTGTCTCGCCGACTCACGTGACTGTTCTCGAGAAAGTCTGCCTCAATGCGGCGGGGATCGTTGCCACAATCACGTTTCACTCACAATGATGAACGACACATTCTGAAGGGCATAAGAGAGCGACGAGCAAAATGCATGTTGCATAAACATCTAAATTAAACAGCAGATAGAAGATAGGCTCAATAAGGACAAAGAATGAGGACCATCAGAGAACTGGACATGAAGACAAGGAGGAAGAAAAACAAAGAGTCGGAACGAGTGACTCCGAACGTTGCACGCCTGTCGCATCAGTTTGCTGGCACAAAGAAAGAAGCACAACCTTCTCAGCGCCTTTCCATGCAGACAATGAAACCCCCTTAACCTAACAAGCGCACCCATCCTTCGCGCCGGCATCCCTAACCCCCAAGGTAACACGCTGCTCTTCCCCTGCTCGATTACCGGACCCAGTAGCTCCAGGACCCCGAACAGATTTGAGCGAAGTCTCAGGAATTGAATTTGCGATAGCTGTAAAGACTTCCGTGACATTATGACCAGTCTTTGCACTGGTCTCAAAGAATAGCAGGCTCTCTTCCTCGGCGTAAGCCTTGGCTTCCTCCGTCGACACCTTGCGGGCGTCTTCCGCGTCATCGCCGGTGTCAGCCCCTTCGCTTTCTGCTGCTGATTCACTAGCCAAATCAAGCTTGTTTCCCACCAAAGCAATCACCATTCCGGGAGACGCTTGCCGTTGCAGTTCGACAACCCAGTGCTTGGCTTTGACAAGTGAAGTAGGCTTGGTCAGGTCGTAGACAACGAGGGCGGCTTGAGCATTGCGATAGTACATGGGGGCAAGAGACGCAAATCGCTCTTGACCAGCGGTATCCCAAATCTCAAACTTGATCGTCCGGGTAGGCAAATTGCACTTCTGCGTCAGGAAAGCAGCTATGAAGCACCGCACCGATTAGCATGGAGCACACCAACTATGTAACGACAATGATGAGGCAGGTGGAGAGAACATATTTGCGCTGCAGGCGATCGGATGAAAATGAATATTAGCGTACCTCCGATCGTGGGCTCCTTGTTTTCCTGGAAATCGTTGTTGACGAATCGTAGGACAAGCGAAGACTATGACGGCGCTGTTAGTGTGGAAAGAATAATAGCCGGGAATGCAAGAAGAAATCGGAGGTACCTTGCCAACGGCTGCTTCACCAAGCAGGACCAGCTTGACGCTGCTGCTCGGCTTGGGAGCATTTGAGTCGGCCATGTTGTTGTGGGTATCGGTATGTTGAGCGTGCGACACGCAGGGGAGAAGGGAACAAGGTTTCCGCAGCGAAGAGGCGAGCACGTTCAGCTGCCTGTGTCGAAGCGGTTGATAGAGTGGTAGACGACGATTTTACAGCCGCAAACGCAGAACGGAGACGGAGTCGGAGACGGAACCGCCTCGACGATGCGGGGCGCACGCAGCGATGACGAAGGCCAACAGTTCTCCTAATTGAACCAAAGCGCTGCAGACCGCGGGCCAAAGTTCTGCCTGTTCCGATCAGTCCGGCAGAAAAATACTCACCGCCAAAAATTCTGGACAACCTTGAAAGTTGAGCCAAAAGTCGATCCCAGCGTCTTGTCAGGGTACAGCGCTCACTGAAGTTCCGATCGCACTTAACGAGCGTGATACATATTGAGCGCATACCATGGCTTCCTTTAATTCAGGCGCTGCGAAAAAAACGGCACTCAAGTCAGAGAAGTCGAAGCGCAATCTGATAGACGACAGCGACTCGAACTCGGACTCGGATGAGGGGGGTGCCCAATTAGACAACAGCGGCTTCAAGGTCAACGAGGAGTATGCTCGCCGCTTCGAGTACAACAAGAAGCGTGAAGAGCGACAAAAATGTGAGTAGACGGTCTCAAAGCACTTCACATTACACTTTGTTTCTTGTCTTACAGGGACTGACGAAGCGTGTAGTAGAGGAAAAGTACAACGCCGATGGGAAGGGGCAGAATGCAGGAGGCTGGAATCGTGACGACGACGACGACGACGGTGACGATAAGGATTCCTCATCATCTAACGAGACGGAGGACGAGGATGGGTTCCTCGCAACCGAAGATCTGGACGCTCAAATATCAGCAACTCTGCAGGCAATCCGAAACAAAGACCCCCGCTTATACGACAAGGACTATAAATTCATTGAACTTCCTGACGAGGAAGAAGCAGGAAAACCCAACAAAGAGAAGCCCGTGTTCCTCAAAGACTATCAGAGAGAAAAGCTCTTGCGGGGAGACATCGGTGGCTCTGATGCAGAGGATAAGGGTGCACCGCAAACGTACAACCAAGCACAAGATGCTCTGAAGAAGTCTATTGTCTCGGAGATCAAGGCTGCCAAAGGGGAAGATACTTCTGATGACTCCGACTCCGACGATGGATTCATGAAGAAGAAAAAGAACAGTGCTGTAGCTGCGACAGCAACGGCTACCAAGACCGAAAATGGCGTTCACCCATCCAGAGCTGCAACCATCAAAGTCTCCGAGCTGGACGTGAAAAATGCCGACAAGGATCCTGAAACGTACCTGTCCAACTTCTTAGCTTCCAGAGCATGGATCCCTGAAGAAGGCGGGCGATGGAAGGCCTTTGAATCAGATGATGGTGAGGACAATGTCAACAATGCCGATAAGTTCGAGCAGGCCTACAACTTGCGCTTCGAGGACCCAGAAAAAAGCAACGAAGTTCTAAAATCGTACGCCCGTGACTTTGCTGCCGCACGATCTGTCAGACGAGACGAAAAGAGTGGACGACAACGCCAAAGAGACCTAGAGCGTGAGCGAAAAGAAGAACAAAAACAACAGAGGCGCGAGGAAAAAGCCCGCTTGCGCAAGCTCAAGTTGGAAGAGACGGAGGAGAAACTCCGCAAAGTCAAACAAGCAGCTGGAGCTGCTGGCAAAGAGCTGACAGAAGCAGAATGGATGGCCTTCCTCGACGAAGCTTGGGACAATGACAAGTGGGAAGAAGAAATGATGAAGCGGTTCGGTGACGAGTACTACGCCGTGGAGGAGGACGGCGTCGCCAACGCTGACTCAGACGACAGTGACGGGGAACAAGACGCGACAGAAAAGAAAAAGAAGCGGAAGCATCCCAAGAAACCCAAATGGGATGACGACATTGATATCAAGGACCTTATTCCTGACTTTGAAGAAAGCTCAGAAAACGCTGTGCCAGGAATATCTCTAACAGGCGATGCCGGCGACGAGGACCAAGACGAAGAGCACGAAGAAGAGCAATCCCGTCCTTCTAAAAAGCGCAAATCAGCCGACCACAAGCGCGAAAAGCTAGAAACTCAAAAGAAGGCCCGCCAACAACGGTCCAAGCTAGAAGCCCTTGTGGACTCCAAACTCGAACTCACCCATCACGAACTCCTCAACCCTTCTTTCTCCTCATCCACCCCCGCCGCTACCCTCTCTTCCAATAAGGACGTCATGCCGTTCCGCTACCGCGAATCCTCCCCCCAGTCCTTCGGTATGACAGCTCGAGACATCCTTCTCGCCCCCTCAGACAAGGACCTCAACGACTATTTCGGCCTTAAGAAGCTAGCTTCCTTTCGGGACCCGGAGAAGAAGCGCCGCGACAAGAAGCGTCTCGGGAAAAAAGCCCGGCTCAGGGAATGGCGTAGGGGGACCTTTGGTAGAGAATTCGAAAAGGACGGTCCTACGTATGGGTTTGAGAAGTTCATGGAGGAAGGAGAGGAAGATACTCTGATGAAGGATGCGCCGGAGGGGCGTGAAGATGAGCAGCAGGACGGAGAGAGGATGAAGAAGAAGAGAAAGAGGTCCAAGGGGGGAAAAGGCACGAGTGCGGGTGCTGAGTGATGAGGATGGGTGAGTGAGTGGGATGGACGAGAGACGTACTGGGTTCTGTTTACTTGAGGTTGGCGGGTTGGAGATTCTTACATGTTTCGGTTAGTTGCGTCGTCGGGTGATGGGCGTATGAGAGAGAGCCATTGTGTCATAGAACAGCGTTACTACCATTTTATTCATCTTTTGTGTCCCCGTCTTTTTTCCCCTTCTTTTATAATTCATGTATTGTGGAAAATTGCAATCAAAACTAGTCTCGTCCACTCGTATGCGTTATCCCGAGTTTCTATCCCTCTCAACTCCACTGCTGCTCACACGAAGGAGTGATGTCACCCGGATTGCCTCGGAGCAAGTCATGTAGATCTCGTGCTATATTCATGCTGGGGTATATGGAAAAAAGAAACAACGATATCCGCGCTCATTTGCTCTGGGGCGCTGTACTCCTCGATCTAGTGGCCGACCAGGTTATGACTCCAAACCGGTGTCTTTGTTAATCGCAGATATTCGAAACTGCTGCTTCTGTGACGAGCACCAATCGAAAAAAGGAAAAAAAAAAAAGTGAGCGAAGAAAATCGAAGAAACGCCTTCCCGCAGTTGACGCCCTTGAAGATAATCCCGGATACATTCAAGCACATGTATAGCTTGGCCCTTTTCTGAATTTCTCTCCGATGTTGTCATGTTGGTTCGTTGCGGCATCATTGCTCGCAGACTTTCTCTGCGCTTCAAATCACCCCCAACTCCGTGTCATAATGTGTGACGCACCCCATTCATGGTCTGATGTACTCGATACTATTTGTCCTGAGCATGGAGTTGTTGAAAGGATCAACAACACCGTTGCTAATAGCCTCACCGTCTTTGGAGAAGCATGCATCCTGAAAATCAACTCGGTGATTCATGTTGAAAGGCATGAACCATCCTGCGGGGAGACTGCCACCGTAAAGCTCAACGAGACCGTCGGCACCGATTTGGCCCTGATTGTGGAGAGAGCGAGCAGGTGGAAGTCCACTATTCATCTCAATAGCTTGTTGATTTTGATGCAGCACCTTGTTGTCGATAACATGCTTCGCTTGCCAGTTTAGCACACCTGAGTTCATCATCATGTTTGGTTCGCCAGATAGACCACAACCGAAGGACACACGCGCATCTATGCTTCGTGGCAGGTCTGCGGCTCCTTGCTGGCTTGTGTTGCCCATATGCAGCACGTCTTGGCCGTAAAATGGATGCTGCCCTAGTCCCATCAAAGAATACGGTGGAGGCTGAGCGGGGCTCATCGGAGATATAGCTGCATAAGGTTGGTTTCGAACATTAGATAAAGACACCGAGTGGTACCCAGCCGAAGCAGCTGTCTGGTCGCCTATTGTTGTAAATGGCAGTCCTGAGGCTGGGCGAAGGCCAGAGTTCTTGAGTGAGCCGGTATCCGACTGGACCATACTGGCGTCACTTATCCTTCTGTTCTTCTTCGCCGGATTTCGGAGGCACTCGCTCGACTTCCTTGTCATCTGCCTTTGACTATTTGCAGAGCCGTGTGCCGTCGTTCCGCCTTCTGTGCTTGGAGGTGGCGATGCCAGGCTGGTAAAGTATTCTCCAACCGACTGCATTTCAGGTTTCTGTTCCAAGACGGCATCTCCTCCTCTCTCATCTATTTGCTTCGCGATTAGCTCAACCGCGTCATGGTCCGAGACGACGCCATGCGGATATCTATTGAACCAGTCCGCGTATTGTAGCGTTAGCCATTCTCCTGTCCCTTGGGCATAGGGCTTGCCTGAATTTGCAGCTTCTACTGCGTCTCGATACCGAGCTCGAATGTTTTCAACCATCCAGTAGAACATGCCCCAATACCGCATCAATTTTCGCAGAAACCTGATGTTGGTTCCGGCATTCATTTCGGCAGCTGCCTTGGCCGCAGCCTTGCCAGAGAGCATGCCGAAGATGAGAATGTTCGTCGCAGAAAAGGCACAGTAGCCTGCAAAAGGAGCAGTCACGATGCATTTATTTTGCTCTGCGTCTTTCAATATCTCGGAGATGCTGTTCGCCGCGGTGACAGTCCTGGCACTTGCTCGTGAAAGAAAATCGGAATGTGCATCTTCGCCTCCGTTACTCGCGACCCAGGTCATAGCTGCCTTGTGCAGAAAGATGACATTTTGCTGTATAGACAAATGCATCAGAACAAACTGACCAGCCGTGTTTTCGGTCGCGTGCAGGTTTAAATTATCAATCGTGTACTGCAAGGGTTCTGGGAGATTGCGTTGTAGATCATCGTTTTGTTGCACAAGTTTTGCGTAAGTAGACTGTTCATGGCAAAAAGGAAATTCGTCCATGTGTTTTCTCCCATGGTATAGGTGTGTGACAATGCGACCCCATATTGCGATGGATCGTATGATGTATGCTGCGACGCCCATGTTGCCCTCCTGCCCGTCGCCGTGAGTTTCAGGCTGACCTGCTAAGCCAGCAAGGGGTTCTGTCTGCGCCGGAATATCAAGTTGAAAGTACGATTCCTTGACGGGTAATTGAATTTCGATCGATTCTTCTTTGATGAACATTGGCCGATCGGATCCGGAAGAGTTGAATCGGTCCATAATGAAACAAGCCCACATTATACGCCGCCGGATTTCCTGGTCGATAAAGCTCAGTGGGGATTTGTGCCCATATTTGTCGGTGTCTTCCTTGAGATCCTTGTGAAGCTGAAGGGCGAATGCCATGCGTATGGCTTGGCCGCCTAGGGCCCAGCTGCGTTCGCCATGACAGGTGCCGAATTCGTGAAGGCCGAGAATCAACAGGCACGTCAGCACTGTTACGTTCGGCCATTCGTACCGCCTCGTGCAAATATCTCGGGCATGTGACGCCCACTCTTCTCCACGTAAGAATGGTCTGACTGTCCCAACGATAGCTGATTGAGGTGCGAATCTTGCGGCAACGGCACAGACAGAGAGAACAAGGACCGGAGGTAGAGTGTTATTCCTGCCGGGAAACAGTGAGTGAAGCTCCATGATCAAGCTGCAACGCGGGCATAAAGAATCGGATAGGGATCTGATTCGTCACACTTACTTCAATTTGCGCATATAGCTTGGCTTGTGCAAAAGTTGATATGCTTGTCCATAGACGTTGTCGAAAAATATCTCAGCTAGATGTTCTTGAACATCCTTTGAAGGTAGAGCGTCAAGTCCCTCTAGCAGCAAGAGATCCTCGTCTGAGATGCTGCCAGCTGCCAAGACTGGGATTTCTTCCATACCGTCAGACCCTCTAAAATTCGCCATGTTCACCGAGGATTTTGCCCAAAATTCCAGATCTGTGCCAAACGCATTCTCAGCTCCTCTCTTTTTGTATGATGACTTGTTTCCCGAGCTTGATCCAAGGATGGCGGGCTTGACATTGGCTCTAGTGACGAATGATGTTGCGTCTTGGTCTGGTTTGGGAATGATCTTAATAATACGGTCCTCCATCCGCTTCAGTCGTTTGTCAAGCATGGCCATGTAGTCTGTACGAGGGGCTGCTTTTCTAGTTGTGACTTTGTATACACAAGGTATGCGTGATCGGAAACAGTGCTTGCAAGCGGGCTTTTCTCCGGAACAACGAATTTTTTTGCGTCGACAGGCAATACATGCGAGTGGCAGGCGCTTGCGATCTTTGCCGGCCTTTGTTTTGAGTTCACTCCAGGCTGGAGGTGCGCTAGCCTTGTCGTCGCCTCGGGTACCACCACGATACGTAACCTCCGCCCTGCTATTTCCTGGTAAGCCGAATTCGTCGGTTCCTGTATCTTCAAACGAGTTCTCTGTAGGTGTGTTCCTTTCATCATAGTCACCATCGATGACCTCTGAGCTCTGTCCATGACGACTCGCGTCAAGATAGAAGTCCGAATCGGGCGGGCCCGGCACGCCGGAACCGTGGTGAGTCACTGGTAGTTGATTGCTGCTCCACGCAGGATGCCGTGTGAAGTCTGCATCGATATTGTTGGTAAAGAAGTCGTCGGGCATGTCCATCATATGCCTTTGATTTGTGCCTGCATAAGAGAATGTAAAGTCTTGGAAGGCGTTCCTTTCCAAGACAGCTGGAGAGCTTTCGTGTAGAGATGCAACATCTTGCTCGCGATACATGCAATGAGAGGCGACGGAGTCGAGGACCGGTTGACCATGTTGCAGTTGGTGAGGATTAGTACTGTGCTGAGTGTCGGACATGCTTTCGCCAGCAAGCAGCATTTCGCCTCGCAAGGCAAGCAGTCGGTGGGGGGGCCAACGTTCAACTCAACAGAGAAAGTGACGCGCCTTGTGCCATAAGAAGAGGAGGTCGAGAAAAGCAAAAAGATGGTTATCACATCCCAGAGCTTAGTCACTTGCACGAGCGCGACGCTGACCGCCCAAGGCCACAGAGGCCGAAAGAAGCGCGAGAAGCTTGAATCGGCTCGGCCACTGTAATCGCCGACGTTGTGTCTACACCAAAAGTCCTCCACAAGTCCACACACTTCTTCGTTTCGTACACCAAGAGAGACGGGGTTGTGAGAAGTAAAGAAGCGTAGGCCTGAGCGTCGTAGAATGTATGAGATCTGGAGGGAGGAGGAGGAGAAGAAGGGAAAGAGCCTCATAGGCAATCAACAGCCTGACAAGCCCTTGAAGCGAGAATGCTCGTCGAAGATGAAAGTCATTGAGGTTGAGGGCAGAGCCAGCATCTAAGATGGCAAGGACCTAGCTAGCTTAGTGGACTTCGCCGAGACGCTGCGCGCGCAGAGAACGAACCAGGACGTCCAAGTACTACATACTAGGTACTCCGTAGGCCAGAGACTTCCAGTCGCAAGTCGTTTGGCCTGGCCCAGTTGAGGTGCTCCCATATGGGCCATGTTCATACCCCGTATATCCCAGCTGCATCGGTGGGCTAGAATCCCGGCCTCTTCACGGGATCCTGCTATGCTTGTTTAGGAGAGGTAGCCGGCGGTTGGGGTGGAACCTGTTCAATCTGCCGGGGACCCTTGAAGCTTGCAAGAGTGGGTGGGTGGGAAACGGGTTTGAAGGGGTGGCGTGCGGAGATGTCGAAGGCAATGCCGCTCAAAGGACGTACATGGTCACAAGCTCCAGGAGTCTGTTCAAGTCGTACGAGGGCCAGATGCCACCGTGCTTGCATTCACACTCTTCTAGCAACGAATGGACGTTGACGTGCGTCTGGAAGTCGAAGATGCGATGCCAATCACCCCGCTGGCTGCTGCACCGTGGGTGTGCCAACCAGATGACCAGGCTCACATACCTCAGTCGGAACCCGGTAGGTAAGTCTCAACGTACGGAGTAGACTTTTATTATGGTGTGGTGGCCTGCCGAGCCTCTTTTCGCTCCTCCATTCTTTGGCGGGTGGCAGAACCTCTGATCCTGGTCAGCCATCAGGGCTATGAACACCATACGGAGTAGTCAACCTGGGGCTGTTGTCAATGTCCGGTCGTTCGCTGGACTCAGGAGAAGACGACCTTGATACATATTGGGCAATCGTACTACATGTGTATGTATGTACATAGTGCAATGTAGGGACATCTGTCCTGCTGTCCGTCAGCTCAGCTACAACAGCACCAGAACCATTTGTTTCGTACCATACATAGTACCACCGGCAGATTTCCACCTTCTGTCTGACTCCTTCAACGTGTGCACTCACAAGCGATTGCATGTGTAGAATGCGAGGGGCTCTGGCTGACGTTGCTGGTTGTACTTGTCTTCAACGCCATAGGTCTAGGTATGTAGGGAGTGTTCGGCGCAAATTACGTCCCAATCTCGAAGTCATCGTCTTGCAAGTTGCTGCCTGGGCGGTGTCCACACGGTTGGATGGAGAAAACGTCGTCGGTTATCCCATCCAAGGACGAAGCTATGCATGTACCAGGTACTTAACCTCGTTGTGGGAACGGCGGTAGTGGGTCACGCTATGTAGCGGAGCAGCTCAGGGCGCTCCCTCTTCCTTCCAGATGCCCACAGCTTCTTCAGCTTCTTCGTAACAAGGGTGCCGATTGCCATCTGTAGCGGTCTGGGCGCAGCTGCCGGCTCTCTCTGGCAGCTTCCAGTATGTACGGAGTACATACGTAGCTTTCTAAATACTGGTGCTAAGAGTGGTCACTGGTGATTGATATGTACTTACTGTAATCGGCGAAGTTGGCCGCCTCCTAGCACAAGTCGAGGAACAGTGGAAGACCTTATTTTTTCACCCCAAGCAAGAACTGTTTTGGCCGATTTGCTTGTTTCCCATGTGAAATAGGTACCAGGGGTGTGTCCCACAATGTGCACTACCCAATGTATTTCTCAAGGGGAAATGCCCCCACTGATACTTCCGTTTTTGAGCCTAGTCCAAACTACCTAGGTACACTGACATGAATCATGATGACGCACCAGAAGTCAGAACTCTTCGTCGTTCCGTTCAGATCAAACTTGCCGCCACCAGTTGCTGGTCGCCAACAGGCCACGACGCCCGGGTATTGGAATGGAATAAGAAGAACGTACATGTACATTATAAAGTGATATGTATATAATATAGACACATCATATACATGGCAGTCGTCCAACAACCAAGTTGCCCAGGCGCTTCCTGCCTCATGTTGACGTCATTCATGCGCAATAAAATAAAAAGTCAAGAGAAGGTATACACATGGCACGCTGCTGTCTGCAGACTAGACATACACTCATTCCAATGACATAGAGATTCAGAAGTCAACACTGAGTTGTAACTTGTAGGCAACGCGCACGAGGAACAAGGGCAACAGGAGCACTGAATTGAGAGAAGCACATGTCTATATTTTTATTTGCACGTACCAGACCTGATTTCGCATGGGAATTGGGACACTCGCTCCCCCCTTCTCCCCGAGTTTTCAAGAACGAATTCCTACGTACTCGGCTGTCAGACGTCGACGAATACTTGCTAACTACCTGGAGATCAACCTGCCATCAGCGCTGGGACTTGAGACGAGAAGTCACTGCCGGGTAATCGTCGACATTGACCGTCGGCAGTGCCAGCAACTGATACCGTCCGACGTCGAGTGACACCGTCGAGTGACACCATCGAGTGACTCACAAGTTACAACGCTCTCCTTACTATCATCGTCTTCGCTGCAAAAACAGCAGGGATCGATTGCTTTGCACGCCTGCGCAGTGTAGAGTCGTGGTTTGTCCAGGCAGCATTACGGAGTCGGACCTTCATCCTTTTGATACAGATAAGTCCCTCAAGGACCAAGGTGAACAAGGTGAACGAACCTGTTGACCGACACAAACATTGGATCAGGCTTCTTCATGTCCACACTTGGTGTTTGTGATCAAACAAGGGCGACAGTGAAGCCAACCCCAACCCCTTCTCTAAGTTCTCTCTCCCCCACTCCTTCTTGTTCTTGAAATTATGAGGACATACACAGTACAACTGCAAACAAATACGGAATGCATACATGTACACACATGACCTCCACAACTGCACCAACTTGCTTGCAAGTTGCAACTTTGTGCTCGCAATAACGCTCCTCCACACATGTTTGAGTCTTGACACAACAAGCTAATCTCCAGTGTCAACAAGATTGCATCGAGTTGAATCAATCTTTCACAGGGCCGATCGGCGGATTCGCTGAAGTCCGTATAAATGCTTTGTTTGTAGTCAAGATATTTTATGCATGCCTGTTCCCGGTCAAGAAAATTGACTATGTTTGGATTCAAGACTACCTATGTGTATGCTATTGGGCCCTTTACAGCGATCTCTTTGTGCAAGTTCAACACATTGCAGCTCCAATCGGCCAGTCTAGGAACTGACAATACTCCATATCGCGCAAAACAGAATACATATTAGGTACTTGATAGAGTCACGACTCACAGCAGCGCTCTTACCCAGCACGTGTCAAAAGATCCATACCGTATCGAGTGCAGACTCATAAATGCAGCAGCAACTACATAATTACTGTACAGCCATGTACGTATTAGAACCTCATTGCTCTTATTGAAGCATATCTCGAATTTCTGCGTGCGTCTGATTCAGGAAACGGGTGACGCGAATATATGTTGGTGAATGGATCACCACGTCCGTTGTGCGTATGCAGTTCGAGAACTCTGCCGTAGAGACGAGGATCGTTGGACTAGGCGCGGAACATTCTCCGCGATGCCTTGCCATTGGTGCGACGCCATCGAAGTGCAATTGCCAATGGCCACGTTTCACCACATGGCCCATGAGACTGTCAGTCCATCCAATACAAAGAAACGTTCATGGTTCGCCCCCCCGCGGCACTGCAACTAGAGGACCAGCCACAGCAATACAGTTTCTACGCAATGCAATCATGCAAACTGCTATTCGTTCTGCTGCATCGACCTCAATTCAGACAGGCGTACGAATAGCAGGTGACCCCGTTACAAAATTACAAATATAGTCTTCAACTACTCCGTAGGTATAACCATCGAACCAATACATATCAGTAACACATATACCCAGTATGGCTTTTGCGGCGCAAGAACACCAGAGGATCAAATTATCAATGGACATGGCTAACTTATAATAAGTACCTAATGTTGTCCGCTTCCATTACAACGCATGGCGAGCCACGAGCGTTTCATGCGCTTGGGGAACCAACCCGATGGGTGTGCGACTGCGCCGTGGAACTTGGAAGTCCGAGGAAACTAGGAATAAACCGACCTCGACGCACGCAACTATGGCCGCGCGACGAGATGCCAAACCTTGGCTTTCAGTATCAGTGATAGGCCGTGGCTGAACCCGCTGAGTGACGGTTGACCAGCCTGAGTCGAAGATGCCAGGGCGGGCAGACTGTTGTTCTTCCCCTTTTTATGCCTTTGGCGATGAGACATCATGGGGGCCTGTACCTACTACCAATGCAACGAGAACAACGAAGTGTTACCTAGGTATGTAAGGTATCATGCATGCCTCCTGGGCCCTGGCCACTTGACAATACTAAGACCAGTGTTCAAATGGAGTAGTAAGTACGACGCCCGCGGCCCGACTGGGCAAACACACATGCCGCATGCGTGCCCTGGCTTGATTCAAACCTGGGGAAATATTACCTGGTCACGTAGTACCTTAGCTACAGGCATGTACTCCGAACACGGCATCTAGTATCTAACTACAGTGTGATCAGCATCTTGTAAATTGTCGGTCGCACCAAGTCGCCTGTCGGGTCTTTACCGGCGCCGGGACTGTGCCTGTCACTGCCTGCCATGCCAATTGGAGCTGCGCGAGTTCCGCTAGGATATCACTATAGGTACATACATGTTTTCTCCGCCGTGAAAGATAAAAATTTGATGGCTCGGTGCAGCGCAGTTCAAGACGAACTCGGAAGTTGTGCCGTACGTACTACGTAGATATCCTGCCGACATATTGGGTATAGTAGAAACATTTATGGTTTGAGCCACGGAACACATAGATGACAGGCCTTTCCTGACAATTATACTCAGTAGACAACCTAATTTCAGAACCTATCGCCCTTGCCGGTTGCAACTTGTACGCGCTTATTTCCATGTGCCCCGTACAACGTGGGAGATCTCTGCGCGGCTACGGTGTAACAAATAGACTCCGAGGGGCCGAGATGGGGTCTCGGGAGTCGGTCCCTAGGTAGGTAGGTAAGTAGCTAACCACTTGCAGTGTACCTAGGTATGAAGTATGGACCCCCAATCTCTCGAGAGATGTGAATCTGGAACATTGCCGCCTCAGGTGAAAAACGGCGATCCGCTGCCGATGTGAAAACTCATAGGCAAGTATATATGGTCACTGGTGCACCTGTAACTTATAAGAAAGCCAGCTATGTACCTAGTCTAGCTCATGGACCCCGGACGATCAACGCTCGAGATCGGGTACAGCTGGTTTTCATCAGCGTGGTGTTCTGACCTTTTGGTCGGGTCGGTAGGGATATCCGATTCCTCACATGATCCACGAGCGCGCCGACAAACTTTTTGCTCGTATGTAACAGAGCGGGATTTTGGTTTAAAAGCGACTAGCGTGTCCCATTAAATGACATGTTGTGTCGAAAAGTCCGTTGAAGCGTACTGCGCTAGCAGGGGCCGCGTAAATGCCTACAATAGGAAGAATGTGGGTATAAATATGTACATATCGCGACTTGAACTTTGTCGGTGTGAGGAACGCATAACGTTCCGCCCAAAAGGTCAAGTGACCAAGTTGCACGTCTCAGCTTGATCGAGGTTATATAGTGCATTGTCACAGCAGCACAGACGGCACTGTACAGACCGTAACAGTAGGCAGAAAAAGATCATACATATCATCGCGGATGACGATTTTGACGCCTTTCCATCCGTTTTTTGCCCCCGCCACGAACGGAAGGCGGTGAAGAAATCCAATAAAGTCCGCTTCGGTAACCCCTGGAAGGTATGAAGTCGGCGACCACCGCAGTGACCCACATTCGGCCTGTGCCAGGTACCTTTACTGTATGAAAGTTTGTCGGCGCGTAGATCACACCCCAAGCGCACACATGTGCAGCCATGACGAACATGAACCATGACTCATTTACTACCATGTTGCTCACCATCTGCGGGAAACGAGATGGGCGAGCACGTGGGGTCGATCTTAGTCTCCCAATTCTACGGAACATCTGGCGCTAACTACTGCACCTGCCTGTGTAGGTAGGTAGGTGTGTACATAGGCATGGACGGAGTCGGTATGCTGTGCTCTTACAAGTTGCAGTGCTTTCATCATCTGGCGCACCGTCTGAATCCCCAGCTAGCACGGCGGGCGGTATGTTCCGTGGAGGAACCGCCCTCCTTCAATCTTACGACCCGAGGCTTCGGTTCACCGTTGGACGAAAATGCACCCCGCCTGTACGAAGTACGGAGTATGTAGGTAGATTTTGTTACCTGTTACATATGCGATGGGAAACTAAGTAAGGATGAGGCACCTGCATACAGTGCCGCGAGTGGATGTGCGGAGTACATATGTACCTGCATCTCGGTAGGTACATACCTACGCCTTAGGTGTGTATCTACTTACCTAGGTACGGATTATGTATACTCCGTACCTAGGAGGTAGGTTGGGTTAGATACCTAGGTACCTATGGTACGTACCGTCGAACCCTGGGCCTCGAACGTGTGGATGGCGCTATGGATCTCTTCATTCAACCTGAAGGTCTGAACTTTCAATTCGCCCGCGGCTACCGCCGATGTGGCAGCCTTGGTGTGATCCACGAACGACAACAATTTTTGCAAACTCTTGGACCGGTAGTAGGTACAAGTTGTGTGCAGCAGTGGGCCGACCAGTTTGTGCCGTTCCGTGCACACATTCAGTGGCTGGCCTTCACCGCCTTCCGTTCTTGCCCGGGTACCCTCGCTGCGGGCAAAGACATATCTAGTGGAAGCGCCAGTGCGTCTCCAGAGCTTCCCGCCGTCTCAGCGCCTTGATAGCGGCCAATACCACCCCGCGAATGCTAAAACGCGCTGCAACTGCGCTGCAACAGTGCTGTGCGGCGCCATGTGTCAGGGGTTCTCACTGACTCATCAGTCAAGGTTATCACGAGAACTTGGGAACCGAGAATGAAACCCAAATGTTGACATGAAATGGGTTGGTATGTATTATCAAGAGGAACGTCGGACGATCGTACATGATCAAAACAATCAATTCTTTTTCACCGGGCATGGGGGAGGTTTTATGAGCAAAAAAGGGACTACCTTGGAATCTTTTCCCAGGAGAGGACAGACCGAAAACAGAGGGAAAATAACCGAGGGAAAATGACACTTGGGGGAAAGAAAAAAATGACTTGACGTTAATCAAGAATCTCGATGACTTTTGCGTGAACTATCATTCTGTTGCTCTTCTTTCCTTGCTTCTTCTCTCTTTGTTGATGCAGACACGGAATGCGTTGGGGGATAGCTTGCATGGCTTTGAGCCTGGTAATTTACTGCATAATGTTAAGATCACATTCACGCACTACACAGAGGTCTCCGCCTTGGGCATTCTTTTACGGGTTTGCGGATGTGTTTCGGATGATGATGATGCAGTGCGTGCGTTGATAAGGTCAAACGAGCAGTATTTTTACTGCTCCGAGTGCACCTCAGCACCAAAGAATCCATACTCCGAGGCGAAGATCATCATCGGCATCTTCTTCCATCACGAATCGAGAAAATCAGGATATGCGCTCCGCGCAAACCGTGAAACCCCATTTTGGATTTTCATGTTTTGCTGGCAGAAAACGGCGAAATGCGATAGTTTCTTGGCATTTTTTCCTAATGCAGGCATTTACGCGAGCGCCGCTAGCGTGGTACTTCATGGCGTTTGCAAAGTTGAAATCTATGCAGATGAGAAAATTTCCAAATCTTTCTAAGCGAAATGGCAAGTGAAATGGCGAGCGAAAATGACTAGCGCGTCCGAAATATGCAATTAAGGTAACGTTAGATGTTCAAGAGTTTGCAAAAATTGTTGCCGTTCGTGGATCACACCCTTGCAAGTTGGGGCTGTAAAGACAATTTTGAAGCGAATTGTTTTGAATATTCCTCCCGCCATGGAGATAACTCTGCAGATTTCAAACTTTGCTCCCCATTCTATCAAATCCTACTCCATAGATGTATGCACAGTTGCACACACATACATACCCACGGGCCACCACTGACCAACGGCGACGTCATTCCCGGCCTGGCATCTTCCTTGAGGGCGGAGTACGGAGTACACAGACTCACAGAGTGTATGTACCTACTCCATGTACATAGCTTCACAATCCTACATAGGTATGTAGTCGAGCAGCGTCGTAGCCTCGTACATACATTAGGTATGTACCTACTGTATCTGTATACATTCGATGATGATACAAGGCAATTAGGTCGTTAGCAACCCCGTTTCTTGATGTTTTCTTTGCTTTCCCGCCTTGCTCGGGAAAGGCAGACAAGATAGGCACTAGCCGCCCATCCTCAGGCCACTCGGACTATCATGCTACGAATCAGCCTACGATTGATGGGACACGCTCGAACCGCCAAGATTGCCGCCGGAGCGGACTTGATAGGAGCATGTACCGCGGAGTGGACATGACGATGCAGAGAGGTATGTCAACATGTACATGTATGATATGCTGCAAGTTGAAAGGAAATACTCCGTAGATACATACATACATACCTACATGTAGGTACGGAGTACAGAATGGGCGGCGATCACGGGTGTGTGTCGGTGGGGGCGAGCGGCAGACGACGAAGTTCAAACGTTCGGCCTTGAGGCCCTTGACGCCGACAAGCGGAGCCGCCAGACTGTCCAGGTACCTAAGGTACCTAAGTACATACTCCGACTAATCCGTAGGACGGGGCCCCAGGCGGGGCAGGAGGCAGGGTACCTGGTATATACATATGTACATACATACTCACTCCGTCCGTAGTGGCCTTTTGGTCCGTGGACCGTGACGGATGAAAAAAAGAAAAGAAGAAAAAAAGAAAAGAAGAAAGAAAAGAAAAGAAGAAAAAAAGAAAAGAAGAAAAAAAGAAAAAAAAGAAAAAAAGAAAAAAAGAAAAGAAGAAAAGAAGAAAAGAAGAAAAAAGAAAAAAAGGGCGTTTGACATGCACGCATATCCTGGTGCGAATCTGCCTTCGTGTCTCACAATCATCAGTCTGCAGTGTTCCAGGCCAAGAAAGGCCCTCGGAAGTTGGAACCCCCATGTTAACTTGCTGCGCATCATGATCTTTCAACTCTTCAGCTTGAGCCATGCAAGATGCGACTTGCCCCGGGCGATTGGAATGTGTTTGCCGGGTGAGCCTTTTTTCCAGTCATATTTTTGTCTTTTTTTCTTTTCTTTTTCGAACGGTGCCTTGAACTAGCCAGCTAATTCTTTCTCAGGTTACGCCTTACTGATGGGGCGTTGCCCAACAAGGCAAGCCTGAATGCTTGCCGTCGACGACGACGAGGCGCTTGGCTCAAGACACTGTGGGCTGCTTCTAACGTCTCAGGGGTCTTGCTTGCTTGTCTTCCCCGGCCGCGAACGCTTCTCTCGCCGATCCGGACTTGGATCTGCGTTGCCGGGATGCTAGCCACGATCACCCGGCCAGTCTCTGGTGCAGTACTGTGTGCATATTGTAATTATGTACCTCTTCGTTTCATGTCGCAGCACTTGGTATACATAGCGCTCGACAGCAGTCTTTTATTATCTTCCCGCCTCCTCTGCGGACAGCGACAGCCTTCGTGTCTGGGCGCGTCTTCGCGTGGCAAACAGACGAGGAGCTCCAAGACGGGTCGGGCTCATATGTGGCGGCACCCCAGGATGTCACCGCCGTTTGAGTTCTCCGAGTCCCGACACACTGGGAATCATGGTCCCCTCGCTCTCAAGATTTGGTCGAGTCTGAGACACTTTGGGCATTCGTCATTCTTAGTTGGACTTGTAGAGGCAGCACATCGCATGGCATGATCGTCTGGTCCGGCCTGACGCGCCTCAAACAAGCATCCGGGGGCCTGGAGAATCCTCCTATATGTGCTATAGGTATGAAAGTCCGATCAACCCGCACATCGCGACCCGAAGACGAACTTGCTCACAGAATGGACGTGCGACAGAGTACCTGCTCACAATAGAACGTTCCATGGATCCCGCTCGATGATAAAGAGTACAATGAGGGTTTAGTTTAGTCAACCCGCCCGTCTCGAAGTGTCTCGACTACCTATACATAGCGTGCGTGTATGTATACACAAGCACACGCCTGTATGTATTTGGGAACACGTTTCTCGAAGGTCTCGTGCTTTGAATTCGGCAACTCCAGACAGACCATGCCCACGTAGAATAGGAACCCGATTACCAATCATCATGTACATATCGGTACGTATGCTATGTATCAATCTATTGGCCCGCCCCGCATTATTAGGCAAAACTGAAGAAATTGTGTGGACTCAGAGGCGCACATTTCGTGTTTGCCTTTTAATGGGGGGCCTTTCGGCAGGTCTATGTACTTTCATTGGTCAACAAACTTTTAAACTTTGAAACGAGGGATTTCGGCAGCTCTACTCTCATTGGTCAACGCTTTTTCGAGCTCTGAAACAAGAGTACATACATCACGAACGCGCGCTAAGCCCAAAATGGACGTATATACCTCTCCATATACATATTCCTATGCATATAATTATTATTATGAAATACACTAGCTGAGCTGACCTAGGCTGCCCAGTTCTAGAACTTCTACGTGGTAAATCATAGGGGAAAACCCTAGTACAGGGAGGAAAACCTCTATGCTATCGTCGCGCTGTGCATCGGGCCAATTCGGCCCGACCGCGGTTCCTGTCATACAAGTTGTTTATCTGCTCGCCGGTGGTTGGCGCGGCAGACGCTAGATGTTGCATTTGAAAAAAAAAGAAAAAAAAAAGGGGGCGGTCCGCTGCGGCTTCTTCTTCCCACCTATTTTTCAGCGCGGTCGCGAGAGTGAACAGTTGTAGTCGGCCTGTGCGAAGCATCCATTGTACCAGCAGTGATGCAAGCTTCGGGCTGTCCAGGGCCGATCTAAGGTCGCGGCGGTCGCGGAGGAAGGTGGATGGGGCGCAGGTGCGCGAATGTCGGGCAGTCCGGAATAACGTGGTAATGGTCGTCGGTTCCCTCCCAACAGTCGCACATAGGTGAGTCCACGTCCGATACCTTGCGAGAGAAGAGAAACCCGCGAAGGCCTATCTTTTCCGTGCGCATCTGGATGAGAGCGGCAGATTCGTGTTTCATCAGCGGTTTGTGGAGGCGAACAATCTTGCCCGTGGAATGGAAGCTCGGCCTGTGTTCAGCGGCTGTCATGGTCCGTTGGGGACGTTTGGCCTTGGCTTCTCTTTGTATCTGTGCCATCGCTCTCTCCATTCTTTCTCGAAGATCTTGTCGGGCGGAAGCGCCCCCCTTCACCCCACTCCAAGACCGACCGGCCGTCGCTGAAGCCGGCGGAGGTGGCTCGCTACCGCCGTGCACGCCTGTCGGATTAGTTCTGCCATGCCGTTCGCCTCGATTCTGTCGTAAAAACGTCGCTTGATGTATTCGAGGAAAAGATGGACAGGCGGGACCGCGGACTCTGTTTCGACGATGGTAACGGGTGTGGCTTTGTATGCTCCCGTCACAACGCGCAGGCACTTCGTCTGTTCTTTAGCGAAAGCTTTCGCCACTCCCCGGGCGTGGGTGTGCCATATTCCTGCACCGTAGGCCATTGTGCTGCGTACAACCTGGGTATATAGAAGGCGTGCTTCTCGCAAAGGACATCCCCACGTCGACGCCGCGAGCACGGTAAGGGCGAGCCGTTGTCGATCGAGCTTCAACTTGACCTGTCGTTCGTGCTCCTTTCATCGTAGTTTCCGAGTGATATGGACTCCCAAGAACCGAGAGGATTCCTTCGGGCTGATCGTGGTAGTCGAGTCGAGTCGAACCGCAGTCGTAATTGCTTCTCTGCTTCTCGTGAAGTGGAGCAGTTCGCTTTTACGCGGGTTGAATTTCAACCCTGACTCGGCGGACCAGTCTTGGCAGATGCTCCAGGCGGACTCTAAGCGTTACTGTCTCTTCTACCGTTAGTCCATACGCAATTATGTTGGTGTAGTCCGAGAAGCCCAGGGTGATTGTGTGTTCTGCGGCCTTGAGCTTTTCGTATAGAGGAGCAATGTATATCAGGAACAGGATGGGGCAGATGGGGAACCCTGGCGGGGACTGGTATTGCTTCTGTCATTTGGTTTTCGAAGTGGAGGAAGGCCTGTCTGCCAGTAGTGAATCCCCGGGTCCACGCCACCATCCAAGGCCGTAGTCCCGACTCCAGCATGAGATGAGAGAGTCGGCCATGGTGTACTGAATCGAAGGCTGCAGTGATGTCTAGCTGCAGTAGTGATGCTATGCCTTCGTGGTGCCAGGACGCTCGTACCACTTCTGTCAGAGTGCTGAGGGCTACGTCCGTGGACCTGTTCGCTCTATTCCCCATCTGGAGCTCTGGGAGGGAGCCATTGCTCACGGCTGCGTCGGTGACCCGTGCTGCTACCGCTGCTTCCAGCACTTTACCAACTATACTCAGGAGGGAGATGGAGCGCCAGCCCCCCGTCTCGTGGTCTTCCTCCGGTTTCGTACCCTGTTTGCGTAGAATTACGACTTTTGCTTTGCGGAAGCGGGCAGGGTAGTAATCAAGGCGACAGCTGCTGTTGAGTAGGTGGACCAGAACCTTTGTGAGGGCGGGACCACAGGCCTTGAGGAATCCAGCTGGCAACTTGTCGAGCCCCGGTGCTTTCCAGCTAGACAGATATTTAATGATCCCTTTGACCTCTTCCTGCGTGAAGTGGTCCTCCCTTGGGAATAGGGCGGTGTCTAGTCGGCGTGCGGTGTCTTCTGGGATGTCTGATGTGCGTGCTGTGGGGTGGGGAAAGAATCGGTTTGCGAGGGCTGCGGCTTTCTCTTCGTGTGTGTTCGCAGTGATTGAGTTGTCTCCCACTGTCCTGAGTAGTGGCGAGATCTGGCGGGACTCGGGGGGCAGTCCGCTTCGAAGTCTTGCCCAGCGTTCTAGTGCCCAGAGGCCTTTGTGTCCTGCTCCCGCTTGAGCAATCGAGTTCCGCCACGAGCTGTGCGTCGTTCGTCCCTGATCACTCTGGTTTGCTCGTCTTCCGCCTCTTGGGCAAGTTTCCAGTTTTCCTCTGTTCTTCTGTTGCGCCACTGTCTCTTAGCTTGCCGAGCCGCTCTCACCGCACTCTGGACCTTGTCGTTCCACCACGGTTGCTGACGGGGCCTACCATGGGGTTTCTTGGGGACCGCGAGCGTGACGATGCTTGTCAGTTCGCCCACGATCCCATCCGCATATGTATCTAGGTCTTGTGATGAGAGGATCGAGGTGGTGGCGGTCTGGAATCTTGACCTGGCTTCCGCGCTCACAAACTCTATGTCCATCTTCCCCCAGCAGAACCGTTTTCATCCGGCCTAGCGAGATTGCCATTTCCGTATGTCGTGATGAGCTGTGGTACGTGGTCGGACCCTGCAAGATCCGCCCCGCCTAAGAAGTCAATGTCCACATCTGCTGTGGCCCCCGCATGATCGATGGTGCTGTCTCTTTTCCCTTGTGATCTCCATGTGGTTTCCCCCCAGGGGGTAGCAAGGCCAAGTCTCCAGCGCGTCGTGAAGTCAAGTAATTCGTCGCTCCCCGGGGAAGTTCTTCCTTCCTTGTCCCAGAGGGGGTGGTGCTGGTTGAAGTCTCCAACGAACACGCTCCTGCCTTGAACCGGGGCCGTCATAAACTCCTGGATAGGCGTCACCCATGCTGCCTCGTACACGGGTGAAGGTGCCTCTGTACCCTGACGGCGTCCTGCGTCTGTGTTGCTCTCTGGGGCTGCGGGGTTGGCGAAGAACGTTGGACGGTTGAGGTAGGCCGCCCTGGCCTTATCCCATTGAGCATTGGCCGTGGGACACTCGCGAGACCACGCCACATGTGGCCCGGAGCAGTTCAGGCAATGCGGGCGGGGTTCTCCTCTGAAGACTGGGCAGTCTTCGTCGCCACGGTCGTGTTTTCCGGCGGCGCATCGGCCGCATCTCGCCGGGGTTTGACAATGGGCCACGATATGCCCAAACTTGTAGCAGCGGTAACACTGTCTCGGGTTGACAGCGGCGTTGTATGGCTCCGCGTCGAAGATCTCCGACTCGTAAATTATGCCATTGTTGCACAGCCTGTTCGCTGCTTCGACGCCGTCGACCGCGACGATGAGAGGGGAGAACGTGGCTGAGCCTCTCGGTTTCCTGGTCGTGACCTTGGCGATCTCGGGGCCATTGGAGGCGATCAATTGTTTCATCATGTCGGTCGTGGCCTGCTTGTCGGATAACCGGACGGGGAACGACTTGACGATGATAGTGAATAGACGACGGCTTAGGGCCGCTTCCGGGCCGAACGCCGTTTTCACTCACGCGTCTGCTTCGATATGGGGTCGTGCTAGCTCTCGAAAAGTGACCACGGTGTCGCCACCCTGGAGGCAGCGTGCGGCTACGGCGACCCGGTGCCTGGATCGCTCCGTTGACGGCGTTCACGATTTCCACAGGCTTGCGTCCCATGACAGTATTGCTGATGGAAGGCCCTTTGACGACGACCTCGCGATGGACGCGAGCGGGGGGGGAGGAGCGTTGAATGCCTCAGAGACGGCTTCCCTCACCACCGCCTTGACGTTGTCGATGTCGTCGGACAATCTCTGCTGCCGCTTCTTTCGTTCGTCGAGACGTCCCTTTTCCTGGGCGTGTTCAAACCATTCGCGAAGGACGGGGAAGAAGGTGCCCATGCAACTTCCGGCGACGCTGCACCGAGACACTCGGTGAAAGTGTCGTAAACTTCTTGAAAACCTTCAATAGTTGTTCCCGCGGCGGGATAATCACGCTTTGACTGTCCATTTGACAGCGAATTGGCGAGGGCGTCGCGTGGCGGGCGAATTTTCGAGTCTTTTTTTGTAGATCTATGCAGATATGGTTGATTGATTAAATAGATACTCTAGATAGGGGGTGAGCCTGATAGCTTAATAGCTTGTACATCTATTATGTAAGCCGCACAGGAAAAACCCTGGTGCAAGAGGAAAACCTATACGCCACCATTCATCCGTCCTTGGGCCCCTCGGGGTCCCGTAGTTTCAGTCATTTATGGAAGGATGCGCTGCCTGGTCGTTTGACAGCAGTCGCTGGAGGATGTGGGTGAACTGGTCAATCCAGTCCGGGTTCTGCTTCCCATTCTTGTTGCAGTTTTGAGGCCACCGGTTTGTGGCGATCAGCCACTTTGTCAGAGTATTTGCCTGGTGCGGGACGTCAAGGGCTTGTCTAACGTCCGTCCCTCTTGTCGTGCAGTGGGCCCACATCTGGGTGAATGGGGCGGAGGTGGGAAAGGTCCGGGCATTCTAGCAGCGTGGTAAATATCGTCGATTCCCAGCCAACAATGACAGATAGGTCAATCCACATCGGGGACGTTCCGTGCATACAGGAATGCACGCAAGCCTATTTTTTCCGTGCGTCGCATCTGGATGAGGGCGGCGGACTCGTGCTTGAGCAGTGAGTGATGAAGCCGTACCATTTTCCCAGTCGAATGGAAGTTTGGTGTGAGTTCGGCCGTGGGGAGTTGGCGGTTCGGGCTCCGGAGTGTTGCTGCGGCTCTGTCCGCCTCCCATCGTTCCGTCCAGTCACGCTCCATTATTTCTTTCGGTTGGAGCCCGCCTGGCTCCGGGGGGGGGACGATCTGGGCGCCGTGTTGCGGCGGTGGCGGTGGCGGGAGGTGGTTTCCTACTGACGCGCAGGCTTGTCGCATCTTCTCGCCCATGCCGTTCGATGCTATCCTGTCGTAGAAGCGGCGTTGAAGGTGATCGAGGTATAGATCGATCGGGGGGGTTGCGGCTAAGGCCGCCAGCACAGTGAGGGCGAGGCGCTGCCGTACGAGTTTCTCTTTAACCTTGTCTAAGTGGTCTTTCCATCGGAGCTTCCTGTGGATGGACTTCAACGCCGAGGAAGCGTTCAGATTCTTTGGGTTGTATCGTCGCCGTTCCCAATCGGACAGAGGTGGTGATAGTCCGGTGCCGGCGTGTAAAGTGCATGAGCTTGCTCTTATTCGGGTTAAACTTCAGTCCCCATTCGTCGGACCAGCTCTGACAGATCTCCCGGGCGTCTTCCAGGCTCTTCCGGGTCTGTTCCGGTGTCCTCCCGACCGCGAGTATGTTTGTGTCGTCGGCAAACCCAATCGTTGGGCAGTTCTCGGCGGTTTCGAGCCTCCTGTATAGGGACGTCATGTAAATTAAGAACAGTATTGGCGATGTTGGGGAGCCTTGTGGTACTCCGGAGGGGACTGGAATTTCGCCGGTGATCTGGTTCTCGAAGTGCAGACGTGCCGTTCTTCCCGTAGTAAATCCCCGGGTCCACGCTGCCATCCACGAAGGCAGGCCGAATGAAGGGCCTTCTGGACTACCCTTTCGACTGACCTGTCCAGGTTCTCGATGGTGACGGTGTTGCTGTTGGGCGCAGGGCGCTGCGGCCCGGCGGACGAGTTTCTGACGCGTGCTGCTTCTGCGTCCAGCATGCTTTGACATATCCTCCACACGCCCTCCAGCGCTAAAGATGGTATTAAACTGGCAATTTTTTCATAGTCTGCCTTTAAATGTTTCGGCACTCTTTCCCGTGCCGTGATCACCTTTGGCGTGACCGATTCAACGTTGGTGCCGCCAAGCCCCGGAGGGGATGATGGCGGCTCTGGTCGAGGCCACGCGTCCCGGAGTCGATGTCCATTGGGACGGCGCCGTCCGCCGCCCCAGCGATCTGGGAATCATGTGCCATCGCGAGAGGGGGTTTTCAGGTATTGCGATTCTGTTTTTTGGTCTTATCTCGAATTTTGGGTCGGTACCACGGCGAGTCACGGCGCGGGCGATGGCAGTGAGGATTCTTCTATGCAGATATACGTCTCTTCATTCCTGCTCTTGTAAGTTGTCAACTTGTTGCCCATGCATTTTGAATGTTTTCCCCTCATGTACTCCTTGTGACGTGAGCAATGTAGTAAATCAAAACAGTGAGCACTCGGTGACCATCAAATTGTTGTGTTGCGTTGTCTAGAGCTGAGAGCTGTCTGAAGCTACCTATTGTGGCCTCTGTGCCGCCGGATAATGCAATGTAGCTGTGACGGTTACCCGTAACTGCTCTGTCCGTTGATTGCATGTACCTATATCTCCCGCACTAAGCTGAGTTCCTACCAGCTTAGTGTTCTGACCTTTTGGTCGGGTCGGTAGGGATATCCGATTCCTCACAGTAGCCATAGGACCTGATGCCATGTCTTGAGTAATTTGGATGGCTAGATATCCAGGACGCTATGATGGCTGTGAGGGACTGGCCTAGAGAATGGATTGTAGTCTAGCGTCGATCATAGGATCGTTTGTCATCCGGGGAGAAGAAGAAAATGAATGTTCCCCTCCATCTCCCGCGCTACCTAAATACATGAAGAGTTGTGTGGCTCCAGCCCTAACCCCCTTCGATGTCCCCACCCCCGGGTAAGTGTTCCAGAATGGGCGACAATTGCTTATAATTGAATGAGAGGTACATAAGCCCAATTAGGGTTTAGCGTGGGTATGTGTTCCGATAAAGCAGATACATTAGGTACATACTTCGTAGTCGTGTTCATGTACTCCTGAAACAAGGAGCTTTCAACGACGCGTTTGCCACGACGCGATTGCGAGGACGCGAGCGCATCGACAACAGCCCGCGGCAGGCATCACCCCGACCGACGTTTTGAGGGCCTCGAGAAAATCGAATGGGGTCTCATGTGGGACGTACGTTGAGGCTGATCAACACTGTCAGCAGCATCATTCAGACCACCGCTACGACTACTACGGGCGTTTTGAGGAGCCTGAGGCCACAGCAGCGGACGATGAGCAAGACGAGGATGTGTCCCAGGAAGCCTGGCAGGTTTCCCGGTCTGCATGTTGATGTGTTGCATTTGTACATATTCGTATCCTTTCCCAACCAAAGCACAACAAGCTACATTTTGCCTTTTGTCATGTTCCCTACACCCCCCAAAGAATTATACCAACACCATGAACAACACGCAGACGTCCAAAATACGGCACGCAAAATACAAGATTCTTATCCAACTCCACTGACAGGGTATCTAACTTGGCTCTTTACATCACGCCCCAACATACACCGGTATCCCATACACCACCACCGCCGCCGCGTTTAAATACCTAAACTTGCAAACCTCCCTAGCCCGGCCCACCGCCTCCGGCAACGACGATGAGAAACAAGAAGCCTCATCTGGACTCTTCCCCACACTCTGTGAGATATCCACCTCCCCTTGCCCATCTTCAGCGGCCTTCCCTCCGTTTTTGTCCCGAGCCTTGCCCTTTTCTTTCCCCTTGCCACTCTTCGCACCTCCTCCACCTCCTCTCACCTTCCGATTCCCTTCCTGAAACGTTCCCCGCGGGAAAAGGCCCCATTCTTCAAAAGTCCGCCCCGTGAACCGGTCAATGTCCCGGTCCGTCACGTCCCAGAGTGTGCCTACCACGGAAGGACATCCCGCGAGCATGTAATTCCACACCGGGCCGTAGCACTCAAACTCGCCTGCTTCGGTCAGCGAGACAGAGCTACAGCCCATTAAAAAGGTCGTCGCTCTGCACTGGGGAAGTCGCCGGATGGTTTTTCCGCGAATATACTGCGCGCCGCTGCCGTGGCCAAAATATAGGAGGATATCTGATGTGGAGAGGGCAGCTTCGAAGTCGGCTTCGCTGGGGCGTTTGTTGGTGATGCCCGTCCAGTTAGGTAAGGTTTGGAGAGCTGGTTGGAAGAATTCTTGGGTGTGCTTGAGGTCGGATGAGGGGTTTAGCATGAAGGTTCCTGCGGATCGGGAGACGTGGTGTCGGTTGCGTGTTGCATTGCCAGCGCCATCTTTCTCCTGCTCGTCATCATCGTCGTTGTCTTCATGATCGTCGGAATTGTCGGAGGATGTGCTGCTCGGTTGTGATGGCAGATCAGACTGCATGATGAGCTGCCGCAGATAAGCCAGTGATGGAACCCGCGATACCGCCAGTCCCTGCATACAAGGCAATGACTCCCAGGGAAACGCGTGCAGCGCCTTGTCCAGCACCAGTATCGTGTGACTGCCTTCCTCTCTCTCCAAGTCCAAGCCGGAGCTCAAGCCCCCCTTCGACCTGGCCGCTGAATAATACCCCCGGAGGGCATCATACACCTCCACCACCATGGCATCAAAGTCAATCTCATCGTACGCGTTCCTCTCCCCGTGGAACTGCAAAATATCCACAACAAAGTACAGCAAATCATTCAATGCCTCATCGTACTCACAATCCGGATCCGTTGGATCACCAAGCGCAATGAACAAGTCTAGAATTCGAGCATCAAGGTTAACAGGCTGATTCGTCTTAGCCGCTGTTGTCCTCTTGTTACCCCGCATTCGATTTCGAGAGGGAAGACTCCGATCCAGCGTCTTTTGGAAACTCTTTTGGAAACGGGCCAGGAGATCCGGCCGTCGCTGGTGTTGCGAAAAGATGCCCTTGAAGCCTCCCAGCCAAGTCGTTTCAATCGTCAGAAGCAGCTCCTTTAGTCTGGTATCCAGGGCTTCTCGCTCGGCCCACCAGGCGTTTCTTTCGTTCTTGGCAGAAAAGTCGCGTGCGGAATGGCTTGTCTCGTTGGCGAGTCTTATGATATCAATGAGTTCCTCATGGCCGTGTTCGAAATTGAAAACCTCGGAGTGTGCGTCGCGGCCGTTGGCGCGTTCTAGAGGGAGTCGCAGGATGAAGGGACTGTGCCCAGCCTGTAGTTTGGTGATAGATAGGTCGTGGCGGTTGTCGCTCAGAGATAAGGAGATGACAGACCACTTCTTGGGAAGTATATCCACATACGTCTTGTAAAATGTCGATAGATCCTGGAATTCCTCCGTTGTTGCGCTATCTGTGGTCGACAGTTCGGCAGATGGCTGCTGACTCGATCCGCTCTGACATCGGATGAGAGGTCTTGAACAGGGGGCTGCCGTCAAAGTGTTTTGCTCGCGTGTCCACGTAATGTTGCGGCCCAGATCCACGGCCACGGTGGCAAATGCCGACGAGAGAACAACCTTTGACTTTGCAGCTGTTGTTGCAGATAGGAGTATGAGGGTATTCTGCAGCAGCGTAGACAGACGGTGCACCATGGCACTATCGGAGATTGACAATGTAGATCCGTGGGCGTTGATCAGAATATCCTGGGCCTGCCTCAGAGCGTCCGCAAAGGCCGGGCCGTCTTTGCACTTGATAGTCTTTTGTGCCGTGGCACGTCCACGTCTGGGCGGTGACGCGACGAGGCTGTTCTTGTCGAGAGATGTCTTGTTGTCCACGCCGCATGAGACTGCCGGGAACGAGATTGTAGAATCCTGCATGACGGAGAAGATCGGATCCGAAATCATCTGCTCCATACTATGGCCAATGAGGCTGGCAGCTGTGATGACTCGCTCTTGAGCAAGTGCTCCAATGAGCTTCGGGAGCTCTTTGGCTTGTCCTAGAGTTGATAAAGCCAACGCCCAGTCTTTCTTCTGTATGAAACCCAAGGCTCGCGAAACAAGGACAGCGGCAAGGAGAGATGAGAGATAAACATCCTGGGGAGGTTGGCTAACGTCCTGAGCTGGTGTTGATTTCGCCGGCGCCGCCCCTGACCGCTTGACAGTCCTTTTCGCAACAGTGCTGGACGGCGCAGTCTTCTCAGCCATCGTTGCGGCCTTGCTTGCCTTAGTAATCCTACCACCTCTCGTGGTCCTCGCTGGTGCAGCTTTGGCCGTGCCTGCGGCATTGGTACAAACAGCCATCTCTGCTGAGTGTGCTCTGTTGCTGCGGCCCCCGCTCAGTAGCTCCAGCGTCTCTTCTGCAATGGTAAAACATTTGTCGGCATTTTCTTCCTGGCCCATCTCCGAATACATCTCGCCCAGCTTGCACGCGAACTGAACTCGCGCAGAACAAATATCCCGTGGTATATCGTCCTGAGCACCCTCCAGGATCTCGAGCGCTTTCGGCAGCCGCCCTGCCTTCAGGTATATTGAACCAGTCCATGTTGCCACTTGGGCGCGATACAGAGACGATAGGGTGCTCTCGGCAATCTTGCCCGCAAAGTCGGCATAATACACCGTTTCCTGAAACATGCCAATATGGGCATACACCGACGAGATGTGGAGACAAGACCGTAGGAGTGGAGCAGCCAGACTCCAAAATCGAGGGCCGTTTGCTCGGCGCTTGGATGACTTCATATCGATGTTGCTTATGCTGCTCTCATCCGCATCCGAGACGCTGGAATCGGGATTGGAGAAAGCTGCCTCGAGTCTAGCCCAGTCATGAGACAAGGTCCGAACACTGGTCTTGATTGTTGATAGCGCGTCGCCAATGTTGCCAGTCTGTAGAGAGACTGTAGATTGGATGAGAGCCAGCGTCGATAACATCACGTTGGCCTGAGCCTTGGACTGGGCCCAGGTCGAGTATGAGTCTCCGCATATCGTATTGGCTCTCTGTATGTAGTCCGACCTATAAGACGTTAGTGTCAAGTGCCAGCTTCAAGACCTAAGAAAGGGGCTACAAAAAATGGAGATTTCTTACGCTTCTTCCCAGTCGCCGATGCCGGCGGAATACTCAGCCTGGGATAAGTAAAAGTCGGCGACGACTCTTCGCGATATTCCTTCCTGTTGTTGGAGAAGATCTCGTGAAATCTGCAGCGATTCAGAGGCTTGCGTGAACTTGCCGATATTGACATATTGCATGGCTAAGTGGCTGTGACACAGAACGATGCCGTCTCGCGATGAGCCTAAAGGTCCTGCCACGGCCCTGGACAACGCGATCGCTAGCTCGAGAATGGTGATTTGGAGCTGTGCTTCGCCTCGCAGATCGGCAAGGTCCTTCAACGCGTGCAAGAAGTCGATCAATGTGTCTGGGTCGTCGATCATGGCGTAGAGCTCCTCTCTGGATCCGCAACTATCTAGCATAGATTTCCAGGATCTAATATTTTCGCCAATGATTGCAGCCGGGAAAGACTCTTGGCTGTTCACCAACGCAACCAGCGAGGAGTGACAAGCCTGCAGGTGAGGAACAAAATGCGCAAGACCGCTGTCCTCGGCGTTGTCCCTTTTTTGGAGTTGTTCGGCAGTCTGGCCCAGGCTTTCTGAGATGGCCTCCACCTCCTCTTCCTGTCCGAAGTTCTGATATAGCAGGTGAAGCAAAACACGAAATCGTCGCACGGGGTACTTGTCGATAGTGTATATACGGAGCAAGGCGGCCGGGCTGGGATCGTGGAGGCGAAGAACTTGTCTTGGAGAGCATAGCTCTGCGCTCAGATGCATGAGATGCTCGAGCACCGCCGCACGTTCCTGTTCGGGAAGGAAGAAAATCCAGTCATTCCACGACTTGTCCAGTCTCGCAATTGAGCGCAGAGTCCGCGATAGGGAGGAGGCCTTCTCGGTCGATGTCCACGCCAGAGCGGGAGACTGTGTCGCCAGAGCTGTGGCGACGTCGGAAAGGACGCCATCTTCAGCCATGTTGGTACAGATGGAACGCAGAGTTGCCACTGCGTCCTCGCTCCGACCTGCTCCTTTGCAGAGATCGGCGAATACTTCGAGTTTCATGGACAACTGCGCCTTTTCCTTGTCGACGGACGACCGGTCCTTCACACTGTCGATTGAACGACTCAAGGATTGAAGGAGCTGCTTGTTCAGATCCTTGGATCGATCTTTCATCTTGCGCAGCTCCAAGAATCTGGAAAAGTACAAAGTTGATACTTTGACGTGATAGGTCCCCAGTTGCTCCATTCTGGTGGAGGAGACGGCTGCATCGCAGACAGAGTCCAACAGAGTGGCGCAATTTTGAAGAACGTCATCCATCTGCTGCCATTCAATTCCCCCGGTCGCAATCTCAGATTTGACCACCATGAGGGTAGCATCGAGCGTTTGGTTGATCGACTGGAGAATAGCCTGCCTTCGTTGATCAAACTGTAGGGTCTGCTTCGCCGGGGCGTCTTTGCTCGGGGCTGTGCCCATCCATCGCCGAACGAAGCGTGGATATTGCAGGATAAAGGTTTTCAGCAAAGCGCTGATCGTTTGGTCAAGTGACTTGGATTCACTCTTTAGGTCCGACTCTTTCATCAGGAGCCCAACGACGGATCGTCTCACGGCTGCGAGACTTTCAAGAAGCTCATTGAGCTCGCTGACAGTACCGCTCAAACTGCCACCCAAGCTATCCGTGACTTCCTGGAGCAATTGCTCGATCCCGGAATCCAACTCTGGCTTTTTCAAAGCGGATGCTAGTATCCGAGCTGAAACGGAGCACACCATGACAGCTGAGTCGGAAACATGGGAGAGCGACGCTTTGAGTCTTTCGAACCAGCAGCAGGCTCCGTCGTATTGTCGAGAAGCATGAGCCACGGACCCTAGAACTTGGTAAATGCTTGAGAGTGGAGATTTGGAGGAGGTTGATGGCTCATGCTTGTTGAGGCGTATTATCTGGGTAAGTGCATCATGAGCTGCTGATAGCGTTTGGTAGAGCAAGTTGTCGTCGGCTAGTCGTCTGGCAAAGGCACGCGCGCACCGACTGAAGGGCGTTAAGACATCATCGTCAATGTTGCCCTTGTGGCCTGCCAATTTCCACCACCGCAGCTGAGTGCGAAAAGACAATGACTGCAGCTCAAAGACGACGGGTGGACTCGGACTCAGCCGGCAATTCATGGCTACTGCATCGTCCTGGATGGAGATACTGGGCAGCATTGACAAGAGAGTCTGAGACACAGCGGCTAGCTGACGAGAAGCCTTTTGGGCCTGCTTTTCTCCGCCTTCCGCCAATTTGAGCAGCAACATGATCGGACTACTGGGGTTATCTTCCTGTAGTATTGGTAGCAGTGCCTCAATATGAGACGGTCGTTTCGTGGCACAGACAAGCTTGAGGACCTGACTTTGCAGATTGGTGATGATGGGCAGCGTGGCTTGAGAAAAGCTTCCTTGAAATTCGAGCAAGTCTGCAATTTCTGCTGCAACGGTAGTTTTCTCGCTAGGCGCTGGCTTTGTTGTTTTTGCGGTTTCTGTTTTTGCGGTCGGCTCGAGTCGACGCTTCAATACTCTCATCTCCTTCAAGGCTTGATCGTGTAGGTTCAGACTCAGAAGCTTTCCGATGAATGCCGACATGCCGCTTTCTACTTGAAAGTCGTATCGAGGATCCTGAGCGGCAGATTTCATAGAACGGAGGCAAGCGAATGCCGCGCGCGCGCATTCCACCGTAGCCAGACATCCCGTGGATTGCGCTGGTGGCGTAGGCTTCGGTTTGGCTGTACAGACGCTCGTCGTCGTTGCAACCCTATTCAGAGTTCTCGGCTGGATTGGCGACAAGGGCGTTGAAAGCGACCGACGCAAGTTCCGCTTCGACTCGGGTAGGGAAGCATTCTCAGTCGGTTTGCGAGGCGTGGATGGAGGCTTCGCAGCCTCTGTGAGTGCTTTTAACGCCGAATTGATAACATGTGTGGCCAAAACTGTCCTGTCCCTTGCGCTCAGTTGCCCGCGTTGCTTCGTCGCGGTAGCGGTTCTTGATTTCGCAGTGGCGGCGGATTTTGTAGGTCGGGTCGCCGTCGAGGAAGCAGAAGATGAACAGGATGAATCTGATTCAACAAGGAGGAGCTCCTTGAGACTCACGACAGTCGCCGGCGTACATGTCGTAGTGGAGGAGATGGCCGCCTTGACGGCGTCGGAAGAAGCTTGTAACGAAGCCATGGGGATATTATTTTGTGCGTGGCGTGCGTGGTGAAGTAATCATATCGTTCGTCGCAACGTAAAAAAAGTCGTGGGCCCGAAAACGCTAGAAACGATGCAAACAGATCTAAAGGTAGCTGAAATCCCCTTCAAAACCTAGAAAAGACAATATGCGATTCTGTATGCCGATGACGGTGAGCTAGTACTATCTACAAGTGCAAAACAATCCGCCTTCGGTTTGTTAGGATTTGGTGTTGAGATACCGTTTGAGTGGGGCGAAATGTCGGGCGTTGTCCGGGGCAACTGTCTGCAGGCTACGACCAATAGACGAGCCTTTTCACCTTGAGCTCCAATTTTCTTGTGGACTCCGTACGTACCTTGTATGTAGTTACAGTAAAACCTGGTTTAAACGATTTCTCCGAATGGGCCCCGGCCATCGTTAAACCGAGGTATCGATAACTCGGGGTAGGTCACGTTGCTCGAAATGTCACGCAACGACTACCCTATATGGAAACACTGTGTCATGGGAATATAGCTTGCCAACTCTCTCCTTTACACAATTTTCTCGGCAACGGTGCACGGACCACGTCCGCCCACTTCTGTTATGATTTGGCT